>JAJNBT010079136.1:0-12462 GCA_028455955.1 Notopais sp. p TS-2021 | reverse complement strand
CTGTTCCACTTTTTGTGTTATATCGATATAAAATGTACTGGCTGACTGGCTGATTCTATCGAGCCAACTGTTTCTACTTCAGAGTCACTTTTTTTCTACGCTCATAATTTTGATTCATCACTCTACATTGAAATTCGCTTAAAATTGCTAACTATATATACACGTAGACTATGCTACCACCTTACCTTAAAAGAAAATAAATTAAAACTAGAAATTGTTTAGAAATCAAAGTAAATACGATGGTTTTAAGTCACGTTTGATGTTCCACTGACCAGAAATGTCAATATGCGTAGAATCACAAATAGGTTCAGAATTCGTATTCATAGAATAATATTTGCGAGTCTGAATTAAATATCTATATTTCTCAGGCGAGAGCATAGAGTGCCCTGACTGACGCCCAGTTAGGGAATCACTGAGCTGTATATATGAGATACAAGTTTTGGAGCTTTGTTATCTTAATCCTAAATAATGGTCTTATTTGGTATAGATTATAGAGGCTACTGCATGGATATATGAGGACTGGATTCGCATTTCATGAAATTTTGCATCGATAAATCAAAATAAAATATCTTATTAACTAAATAAATGATCAATGAAATCAATTTTTTTATTAACGTGCGTTCATTATTTCAAATTTTAGTGAAGTTATCTCGAAAATCATCGCTGCTGCATTTAGAAACATTTAAATTATTTCCATACATAAGACTTATGATTGGTCAGGAGAAAACATACACAACATAGAACAAAATTATCAACCAATAGCAACTACGAATATTGAGAAGGAGGGGGAAGGAACATATTTTAATGTATAAATGGACTCTCTATTTACTTGTGAAGATGCATTCATCGATGACGTCATAAAAGCCAAACTTTGGCCCCTCTTAAAATAGGAAACTAAAATCGATAAATCCGAATAATAACGATCCCATTACGGTTTTTGCAGTCTCCTCATCTTAGAAAATATTATTGCCAATCAATTACTAAAGTGTTTAAACATTTGCTTTTTAAATATGTTTCGACCATCAAAACAAATATTTAAAGCTATTCGATTTTATACAGCATATTTTGATAACGAATTGGCTGTTATAAAGCTGTATATTTTATTCAGAGATCCTGCATTATTATGACACTGATTTACCCAATTTTCATGAAGTTGAGTATACCTATACTCATGAGTGATTAATTACTCATTATACTTTACTGTAATCCGAATTATACTTAGTATTGTTGCAATAATGTAGACATTTTATAGGAAATATAAATAATTATAATAACAATATTGTTAAACACATTTGTTAATTTAGAAACCGAATGTATAAATATCTGTACATTTTCTTCTGCTGATTGATTTAAAAAAGTTTATTAAGCGCAAATATATTGAGAATTGAAATAATGATATGCAGTAAAAACTGTAAAGAATAATTGAAACCAAATATTTCTCGTGTCACCTCATTTAAATAATACTATAAGTATAGTCAAATAATAAATATAGGAGATTTTTAAATACGAAATAAGATAGTTCAGTGGTCTCCAAACTTTTTTGATATTTTATCATGTATCCTTATATCAGCCAAAAATATATTGCACGCACTCATAACTTTTTAAATTTTCACTCAGGAAAATATCAGATTTTTCTTCGCGCACCCACATTTTCTGCAGACACACCTCAGTTAGGAGAGCACTGTGATATATGATGTACGATGTGCATTGATATATGTAGCGGGCTTTACTGTATCCGCTTAAGGAAGCCTTAAGTCTATATATACTTTATAACAGGCGTGGGCAATCTTTTGTGACTGGCAGGTCTTACGCTAATTTTTGTCCCACACTTTAGACAAAATATTAACTTAATACATTTATATACGAGGGTGAGTCAGAAAGTAAGGGGAAAAAATTCTTTATCAAGAAATTTTTAAATCGTATTGGTAGATCCATGTTTCATCACCGGGTACGAGTCTATTCATATATTCTTCTTCGTTAGATTTAATCTTGTTTAAAGAAGCTATCGAAAGATCAGCTCGTTGATTCATTTGATCTGGCCGCAATGCTTTTGGGACCCATCGCGCATAAAACTTGCTGATGTTATGTAATATTGATGATGCCAAGCAATGTGAGATGCATACTTCAGTAGCTACACTTTCAATGGTTATTTGTGTGATCTTCTTCCACCAATTTTTGAACTGTGACCACCATTTCATCATTTGTCGAAGTTGACAGTCTTCCTTTCGAAAACGTTTAATCAATTAATAAACTTGTTTTTTCGGAGCAACATCTCCATACATTTTATTCAAAATCTCGATTTGTAAAGGTGTCCACTCGAGTAAAAATATAATTTGATGTTGGCAACTTGGCTCTCACCTCAAAATCGTTGATTTACATGGGTAAAAATTGCATTTTTTAAAGACACCCTGAATACACAATGACAAGTGAGTTAATAAAATAACCTGTCTAATATCATAATCAACTTCATATAATATGGCCTGCAAGCTAAGCAGCTGATCTCAGGACTTTTTGTGTAGCTATATATTTGCAATTCCTTTTTAATTTTAGTTAAAAAGGAAAAATATCAGAAATGAAATTTTAAATATTTTTATTACCGAAATCCTCGATAGCCGCACCTCATGTTGCCCATATGTGCAAATTCCCTCACAATCCAGTGTATATCCACTTAAATATGAACTTGAAGCGACAGTAAAGATTCAACATTTGAATGATTTAGTAAAGCGTTCCATCGATCGTCAGTGAGTATTTTACTGACTCAGTGACTGTGAAGCTAAAATCAATTGTGTTATTATTAAAGGCGATTATGTGGTTCCATGCCATCTGAATGTACTCGGTCTATTATTATATCTCGGGGCCAGTCCATATTAATCCATTAAACCTGGACTTGAGCGTGGTAGGAAACCATTCGTCTGATTATGCCATTGGACTATAAGGCTCTATGGTTAACAAGTCTTCTGGATCATCAAACAAATCTCTGTTGTGCATGATATTTCTCATTAAACTGACTAGCTATTCTTGATGAGAATAAGACTTCAGTATTCTTCAAGACTCCTGTACATGAACACGGTCTGTAGTATTGAATTCCAGTTCTTCTTCAAGAAGTGATATTAAGAGTCGAAGCGCTTTATCCTCCTTCCAGATCGACTGGCTTCTTTAAATAATTGGCAGTGGCGTCAGACACGTCTCCGAGCCACGAGATATTTTTTCAATGAACTTCGGTCGAACAAAGGAACTAGTTCTTCTTCACTTATCAGAGATTTAAATTCCCTAGAACATTTAACGCAACAAGAGCGAAAAATCACTAAAATTGTTTGTTCTAGTCAAGTAGGCAACGAAGAACAGAAAACAGAAGAGACAGCAAAACGTTCTTGGAAATCACTTTTAAGATTACATAAGAAAGAAATAAAGAAATTTAGCGTAGAAGTAAGTCTGTTATTTCTATTTTTATTGGGATCTTTAGTAAATCATCTCCATACAAAGATAATGGCTATAGGCCCCCATAGCCAGTACCCGTTGGATACTAAGGTTATTTCTGATATGATAGGATTCTATCAAGTAAAAAAGAATCATTTTTTAATTTATTAAAGAAACTTGAGAATATTTTAAAAATCAAAGAGGAATTTTATGCTACAGAAACTGAATACACCATCATTCCATTAATTCATGTTGTCAAAAAAATAGAATTGAAAGGTATAAAAAATCAATAATATTCTTGTTTCCCCATTCATGTTATGTATTATTATCCTGCCTAAAAATGGTCTTTAATTAATGAGTCAATCACTTAAACAAGGGATTACTATATATAGGTCAAATTATCTCTCTTGACCTTCCAGTCATATCGACTGTAGAAATTGTAGAACAATTTGTTCTCGATCGATATCAAATAGTTATGCAAAGAACGTTCGTGTTCGGGAAATTTCTCTCTCCTTAAAATTAGATCCAATCTAAAACTAGACTCTCCAATTGGTCCAAAATTGATCATACAAAGTGATTTGACCAATACACAGCAGTTTAATTTCTTATATCCAATTAAAGTACATTTAATATTTTATACCGAAAGTCTTCAATTATGTCTTTAACAAGTGTACATTCTGGTCACGATATCCATGCAATCAAAGTTGCCATAACATTCTGGTGGCCATATTCACGCACCGAAAGTTACCATAACAGTATCGGTACAAAGGAGGAAAACAAAACAAAATCCATAATCCACGACTTGCTGATTACAGTGCGTGTCCACATGAAGACCAGCATATGTATATATTTATACACATATTTGTGCCTCTCTCGCAAACAATAACATCATCATTTAAATAAAGATAATTTTTTAGAGGAAATTATATAATTTCTTATAGTAGCCATTAATTTTAATGTTATAATGACAATGATGACATTTATATCGTATACTATTATAACTAACATGTATTCTATTTTAATATAGGAGGGCCATTTTGATAAGTAAAATCTATTTACAATTTTATATAGTCTAAAATTCTCAGAAAAATATAATTTTAAAGAACTCCTAAAACTCTTAACGACACAAAGATCCTTTCTAGATGACCAAAATCTATCAATTTACTAAAATTACAATAGAACACGTATTATCGAATGCAATATAAAAAAATGTGATCTACCAATAGAATGGCTCTAATGTCTGACGAACACCAATTGGGATAGATAAAACGACTCCTTATTCCGATACAGATAGGTTATATAATGCGCACGAAAATACACGTGTAGACTCGCTGTCTGCTAATGGAACACAACAAATTAGTTCCCCTATGTGTGAATAAGATTAAAATAACTATCTATGATAACTAGAATACATGATATATTGTTAACAATTGATAATTATGATCATAATATCTTGGAATAAAATGTTTCTATTAATCTCATTTTAAATGAACTTATTGGTAATATAAATATGTAATATTGTATGAATTAGGTAAATAATTTCGACTAGTCAAATAATAATTCTATTTTATTTTTCACAGATGTCTGCAGAAGCACCAAAACAAACTCCCGAAGCGATAAAAAAAGAAGAAAAAGAAAAGACGGAAGAAAAGACAAAGACAGTAGAGAAGGCAAAGATGGAAGAGAAGGCAAAGGCAGAAGCAAAATCTCCTGAACCTCCTAAGAAAGAGGAAAAGAAGCCTCAAGAGAAAGAAAATGAAAAGCCGGCAGAAGCAAATGGAGAAACTGCTAGCGCAGGTAAGATCTATGAGTAAAATAAAACAACAATTTCTTGTTTCAATTTTTAAACAAAGTTTTAAAATTTGTTGAATATAATTTTGCGGGAACTTTCAAAAGTAAATAATGAAATAATATATGATAAATTCTCTCTATATTTTTCATTTGATAATTTATCGCAGGGTTAATGTAATCGAGTCAGTTTTAAATCGAATTTTATTGATGTCATAAATGTGACATTTTCAGAGGCTCCGAAGGTACCCACACTTCGAGAACAATTCAAAGCCTTTAGTAAGTTCGGTGATACCAAGAGTGACGGAAAACACCTAACACTTTCACAGTCGGATAAATGGATGAAACAAGCAAAAGTCATTGACAAAACCATCACCACTACAGATACAGCGATACATTTCAAAAAATTCAAGTCAGTACTTTGGTTCAGTCAGTCAAATATATGTTATATTGGCGTATTTCCATGTGCAATATGAACCTGTCTGTATCGTAATAACCAAGTTAAAAATCATAACCAATAAAACTCATACAACACATTTTTAATTCAAGATTAGCCCCCCCCCCCTCAATGAAGAGTAGTTAAGTTAGGTTAGGTCCTGAAGTGGAAATAGGTGGGGTCTTGGTCTCGAAGTGATCCAAAAATCTTTACATTCTGCTAACACCAGTAGGCATATTTTCCGTCGTTAAGCGATTCTTATTCCGATACCGACCAGTTATATAAATCACATGAAAATACATTTATTATTTCGAGAATTCACATTAATTGTCGATTACATTTTAGGCAAATGAAAATTGTATATACAGATTACGATAAATATTTGCAAGACTTGGCCAAGGCAAAAAAAATCGAAGTTGTAGCAATAAAAACCAAATTGAGGAGCTGTGGATTACCAGGAACTACGGGAACAACGGTGAGGAGTTTTAACTTTTGTAATCAATAATACGTCATTAATGCACTATAATTAATGACGTTAAATAAAATAATAATAAAATGACACAAGAAATAATTAATTAAATTTAATTTACTTATGAATATATTTATTAATACTTTTAATGTATGATATCTAAGACCCTTTTTTCTGTATGGCATTTGCCGCAACCTCTAACGCTTTCTATGTACAATATTTGTAAATCTGATTATCTTAATTGATGAACGCGACTCACGGTATTTTTTTCTATAAATGAGGTTAGGTTGAATATATCTATTATATAAAGAACGACCGTACATGAGATCCTAAGTACGATAGACCGTATTAAACTATCTGTCGATCGTAGTTTTAATACATGTCCTAAGATCATTTCTAGAAAAGAGACTTCACTAAATATAGAGTCGCGATCGTTAATGTGATCATGTAAATTATGTATGTCACGTATATGTGAATTCGTATGAGCACCTAACTAAACTCATATTAAGAGTAGGTAAATTGAAATATTTTTTTCCAACTCTTAATATAGTATTTATTATCAGTAGAAAATAATAATTTGAAATAAATTAGTTTACCATTAATTAAACAGATGATTATAACTTAAATCACAGGTGGTCAATAAGTTCGAAATATATATGTTAAGTTTTAAAAATATTTAGAAGTGAATTTGATAAAGTAAACTGACTTATTTGTCAATGGTTGCCAACTCTTCGATGTTTGAATAAAGGACAAAAATAAAAATTACCGTATATAGTCTGTGTCAGGAAAATATTACCAATTTTACTGCACTATAGAAAATATTAATTTATTTAAAATTTTGACTTTTCTGGATATTTTGCACATTTCAGATAAAAGTTTAATTTTTTTTCTGAACAATTCAAGCAACTATATACTTTAAAGTAATAAAACTGTACAAAAGCTCACTCTTTATTTACAATAAAATAGTAATAGGTTATCCTAGGCCAATTATGTAGTGTACTTACAATTTATGAAGAATAACAAAGTAATATATATAAACTTAGAGACTAAAACAATTAAACTATGGTCCTTCTTCCCTATACAGTATATGATATTTGCGCATCAGAAAAATGTCGACAGTTCTGCAAATAGTTAGCGGCTAGAACTGATAATTTAAATAAATAGTTAATATATGGATACAATTATTTATAATAATAAACATAATATTAAATGTAAATACAATATTGAAATGTATTCCGTATCGCCATATTGTGATGACAGCACATATACTTATGAACAATATGCATTTAAGATTAATGAGAATCCAAATTTATGATCTAGGGTGTGCATAATTTCATCATTGTATGGTTGGGAGGAGGACACAGTCAGGCAATGCATAATGAAGCAACTAGGTTTACGTTTAGAAATTATAATTATTGCAAAATGAACATGAAAAAATTATTAACTTACATGCTACTGCAGATTACAATTCAGATTAAATAACAATTGAAGGTTTGATTTATAGGATTATACAAAAAATTACATTGATCTTTAGTTAGGAAAATAAATTTCAGTATTTTAGCATTAATTAATAATAAAGTTTTATGATTTTTAGCATTTTATACTAAACTTTTTTTAATTTGAAGTTTCAAAATTAAATCTGTGATGCCTTCTTTCAAGTTTTTAGAATATGGATTTTCACTTTCTATAATTGAATTATAATTTTTATACTTTTTAAATTTCCGTATGGCATCTTCACTTTATTTATATAATTTTCTGCATGAAAACATAATAAATAAGGTCATATATATATATCAAATGTTATTTCATACCCTGTACTTGTCTTATAATCATCTTGAATGGACATAAATATAAAAACGATTCCTACTAAAATCGACGCATTTCACCCTTCTTTAAACAATAACTTTGTGAAACCACTAAAAAAAACTTTATTCTCCATTATAATGTCTGGTGTCAACTGTCCAATGGGCGCCTCTTCGAACTGTATCATGTCTGAGTTACTTCACGATTTATACTGTGTATATATTATCAAGTAATTATATGTAAGGTAATGTCAATATGGTATGGAGTAAAGTCACAAGACTGTCGTAGAAATATATGATAATTGTTGTCATTTGATGAATAATCATGTAAAATTAATCTCCCTTTCTCGGATACCATCTTGACAGTACAAGATTTCATATACTGTATATTGTACCTTATTGATGTGCATGATTAGCTAGCTATGTGTGTGTAATAATCACTGTGTAATGTATCATAGACTGATAGTTCTTGTTTTTAGAAAGGTCACCAATACATGGGACCTATTGTACAATGTACATAGTCAATCTCCTATGCTTGTGAATGGCTTGATCCTACCTTTACTAACCTAACCTTTTCCTTTCCTTCGTTTCTTTGATCAAAATTCAGAAGATTAAAACTTTCTCCTTTGCCTAAAAGGCCGTGATCAAGAGCAGTGCCGTCGATAGACTGACTGACACCAAGAAGTTCACAGGATCTCACAAAATTCGCGTCGATCCCAAAGGAAAAGCATCTCCAAATGCCAAAAAATAGACTCTTCTTTTTCACAGTCGAGAACTATAGAGTTCTATATATTAATCTACCAAACGATGTTGATAGAACAAACAAGATTTTGTTACATCCACGACGTTTGTTGATTTCATGAGCCTTTCACCATCTGTCGTTCTTCAAAGGGTTTTGCAATAAAATATTTGAGATTGACAAAGATAGTATCAATATTTTGGACAATAGTTGAAACCTAATTCTGAATGCTCAGGACTTAATCCGACGAAATATTTAAGGTTTTTAATCATTTAGGAATCAAAACGTGGACATATATACGTACAACTACATTCCCAATTAATTTCAGTTGAAAGACTGTAGATGATGAGAGTAATCCCATATTTTTGACAAGGATTTATATAAATAATCTTGACGCTTAATCAAGGATCGGATTTATGCCTAACCTTAATTTTAGTGTCAATTCCAAGTTTCAAATACATCACAAAAATTTGCAATTAGTTACTGTAAATTGACCAGAGCTATGAATATAACTTTCGGATCATATTTAGATCCAAACACCCATATCGCTGGGATTTTGCATCTGAACATGATCCTAAAATTCTATCATTTCGATCCTGAGTGTTCATAACGATTTATCTTAAAACCAGAATCTATTCTATTAGTATTTTTATTGAATAAATTTATCTCAAAAATTTTATATCCTGTTCCTCTTTGATATCAATATAACAAAATGTTGTCTTCACTTCGCCATTTGCTTAGTTTTTATTGGGATATTTACGACAAGATGACCAAAACTAGTGTATATAATATTAATTAATATTCAATTTTAATCAGAATATTTTCTTTTTATATTCTATTTACAATTTCTAGTTAAACTTTTTATTTTAGTAAGGAACTGCATCGATATGAAACTTGTACTTAAGACTCTGAAATATTCCAAATTACTAAATTTGTTCATAAAAAGAGCAGCTTTTCTGTTGACCAAGCGTTACCTTAATATAGGAAATAAAATTATCGTATAGTTACTGAATATAATTTTTCAGTTTTTAGCTATTGAAATACTGTATAATTCGGTAAAACTGACTTTTTATAACGAGGATTTTAAATGATTAATGACTATTTTATCAATTAATGATAACATTTAATAAAGCATTTTAGCATACAATAACAATATATATATTTAGGTAATTTCCTAAAATATCTCGTCATCATATATATCTGTTTCCGTCTGTGCAGCTTTAACCCAATGTGAGAGTTGATCTCTGACAGTTTGTATTTAGAGAATAAACAAAAAAATTCAGTCAATATAAAATTAAATTCCATAATTTCTTTAAAGACTAATTTTGAAAAAAAGCAACCAGTAGATTTCGATGCTTTTAAATTAATTTTACCGCAAATTAGAAAAGTATCTGTTTGTAGAGAGTGGATTTTAATGTCATAGAAATGGAGTTTTTAAGTTACCACCTGTGGTTTTGTTTGAAATATGATTAAGAAAGGTACTATTTTATATACAGTACTCGCTGTTTGTGTTCATGTAAGTATTCGTACCAAAGCAACGGTTTTAGTATCACGTTTTAATATGCTTCTCTTAACAATTTTTTAAGATAAATTACCATTTATGCTTTTTATTGAATATGAATTGTTCGCATATAATATAACAACATTCTTAAATTTATAATACAAATTACTACAAAAATCATCTCAACGTTTGTGATGATCTTGAGTCATCGCTGTAAGATGATTGATGATCAGCATAAACGTTTCAAGCGGACAAAACTATTTATTTATTTCCATTTAATGTCAAACTATTCTAATAAAATTAGTTTGATAACACAATATTCTTTGACTTTTCTTACCCTATTTTAAATTATATCTTACATAAGATTAATTTTATTTGGAAGAAGACAATTTCTGTTATTGAAATACAAATTCACGTACAGGAGACAACAAACCAGAATCTACTGCCTAAATATGTTAAGAAAGAAACTCAAAAATAATGTCCCGACAAAACCGTAGCAATCAATTACTTATTAATCAAAAGAAATTCATCAATCAATTTTACTTTTAGACAGTGTGTGTCCAATAAGTTTACCATGTTTGTATTCACGGTACCGTACATTCTTCATTCTTCAGAATGATCTGTAATCTATTTTGTTTTTTCCTAAGAAGAGTATTCAATGTTTCAATAAATCAAAAATATTCAAAATAAATTATTATTGAGTATGGGGAATCCTTGAGAATGATCTGCAAGCAATTTGGCATTCTTTCTAGAATAAATTTTATATTAATTAAATTAATCGATCTGTGAAAATTGGTCATAACTGACTTATATATATGATCGTTTTTAGTGAGACATGACCCATTTTTATAGTTAGGGGAGCATATTTCACTATCCGGAGTGGGTTGTAACCAATTTGAGGTTACCGGTAGTTTAATAGGACAAACATACCGCCCTTTATAAATATAGACAACATAAAATACATACAGTAGACAATGATGGAGATGTTTTTTTCCTATAAATTTATATTTTAGTTACCAAAATTGATATTATGAAAGTTTTTAATGTAAATTTTATATTAATACGTACCTAGTCTGATAACTATTTATAGACTTCTATAACCAAAATTCTCACACTCCGCAAGAGAGATTTGACTATCATTGCACTGTACTTTGGGATTACTAACGTCATATACTTTTTATTTAAAGTCGTTAGCCATAATATTTTTATTGTAAAAAAGGTTCTACATTTTTGATTATGCAATTGGAGATATCTCAGAAGAATACATTTTTCTATTTAATTGTGAAGGATTGAAACAATATTTGCTTATAATGTTTATATACAAATAAATTATAAAATTCAATATAAAACTTAGAGAAGGCAGAGCCTCTGTTAAATAATTACAATTTATACATCGTGTATTTACATTTCTATTCAAGAAGCAGATATCGGTTATATATATATTATTAACATTACATAAATAACCTTTTTTCTAATAGTCACTGTCTCACCGACAGCTATTAAGCTAATTTTATAGCTTTTAAACAAGTTTTGTACTAGTGATAAATAACATAATGTGCGAAAATATTAAGCACAATTATTGAGATCAAAGTTCCTTTTAAAACATAGAAGCTTCGCGGCGGCCTGGTTGACTTCCTTGCTGGAAGAGTCGACAATCGATTTCGATCCTTCGTGGAGCGATAGGAGCTGGGGGTAACTGAATGAAAGTGACGGGGAGAGTAGAGGTAAAAGATTCGAGATAACCGAAGGAGGAACTACAGAAAGAATGGGGGCCGAATTGGGTAACGCCAATAATTCCTTCAGCAGAAAGACGCTAAAATGAGTCACTGGACTTAAAACGCCAGTCTTCGTAACCTGAAATAAAATTTTAGAAATTAAAATAAGAAACCGTGAATTGTAATCTAAATTTCATTAATATGAACAACACAATTTAGTACAAACCTGATTAATAAGTCTGAACAGATGATGAACGGCGGTCAGGAAAAAATGCTCTTCGATACTTTTTGCATTGATGGGAACTTCGACGACCTGTTCATTGAACTTCTCGAGCCAAAACTCCATTTCTTTCACGAGGAACGAACGCTTTTTCCTCATATCGGGAAAGGTAGTCGATCCAGGCTGAAAATATTCACAAAATGTAATTTTTAGTATGCCAATTAGGTGTTCCAATATATCGGTATCGGAGTTAATATAGGCCTATACTGTACTTGATATTGTTCACTTTAACACTGTTTATTAAGGATGAAAGTTAAAAAAACGTAAGAATTGAAGCATTGCAATCTGATTAAAAAGATCGCATCTCAAAAACTA
>JAJNBT010079002.1:0-11642 GCA_028455955.1 Notopais sp. p TS-2021 | reverse complement strand
TTCGGTAAGTCACTGTGCACTCATATTTTTATTAACATACATGTAACAACATGGAATACGATTATAAAAGTGCACAGTGCCTTTCCGAACATCCTGTATAACTGATCATGATTGGAATAATCTTGTTAAAAATATTGCCGACCAATAGAAAGCCTTCAATTTTTGACAAGCACCAATACGAATCGAGGCCGTCAATAAAATCATTTCTTATTATGATACAGATCAATATTATTATAGTACATGTGAAAATACGCAAATATCCTAGAATAATATTTATCTCTTACCTCTGCGAGTCGAGAACTTAGTGTACATTAATAATAAATTAGATATAATGTTAAAACATTTTAGCTCTTGTGCTAAAATATATTTTTTACTTAACTGTTCTGTGTAAATAATTTGAAATTAGGTCTAATTTACAGATCAGAGTAACTCATGTTGGTTTCAAACATGACTAAGTAATTATAAATGTTAATTGCTGAATGATTGCTCAACTGTCCATACAATTTAGTTCAATTACTTGGTTTTAATTGATTTATAAGAATAAGAATTTATTTCTGTCATATATGGACAAATAAATATAAAAATAGTGACAAATATGTAATATAAAAAGGTGCAAATGTCAATCTTTAAATAATAAGCACATATGGAGCCTTCAAAGTTCTTTAGGTAGGATCATCTCTATATATCTTACGCTTATTTTGCAGTGATAAATATGATCAAATAATCAAGTAATAATTCAATTAAAGTGATAGCTGTCATTAAAGAGCATATGTTTTGATTCACATATATACATCTCTAATTTTTTACATTCAGATTAATTAAATATTTAAAATACAATTACGGGCTGATATAATATTTGTACAATCATTTCAAATTATATTATATATAAAGAGAATCTTCGTATATATCAAAGTTTCTTTTCTCATAATTATTTAATATTTTAATATAAAATATACTTCTTAATGACAGGACATACCTAACCTAACTTGATTTAAAAGCTTTTACTCTCACTATAAGAGAGACAAATTATCTCACAATATTGATGAAGAATTTAACAAAAGAATTTATTGATTTAGACAAAATTCATCTCTCTAAAAACATGCAAATTTCTCCTAGCAACCAGAAATAAACAGTTGCTCTTCAACAAAATTGAAAAACTATTTAAAAAACTACAATTTTTTTCATCAGGTAAACTGTAAATTGACAGGTATTTACCTTAAAAATGTACCTGCTTTTGAATTTAACTGTTTGAAATTTATGCTACAATTTGTCCAAAATAATTAAATTATAAATAAGTTTGGTTTGGCAAGCTATGAAAGAACTTACGCCATCTGGTGGCTAAAAATGGACTAAGTTCGTTTTTGTTATACACACGCTATTAAAGTCATGACGTCATCGTGATCAAACGGAAAATCAACGGCTGAATTTGATTGATTGTCGATTTAAATCAGCGTGCAAAGAACGATTTGTTTATCAATTTATTTGCACCAAGATTCAAATTTTAAATTGATCCGAAAATAAATTACTTAAATTGTATTTGATGTGACATTTATTATCTTTCGTTTTCTAAACCAACAAATGAGATCTTTCATTTTTTTAATTAATGAGAACATTTCTTTCATATTTCGAAAATTAATATCGATAGTTTTAAAAATTAACAAAACGGTCTCATTCACTTTTAAAACAATATTATTCATTTTTAAAACAATGTCATCCATTTTTAAAACAAATCAAAACAGTATCATTCACTATTTCAATTTTGAGAAACATTTTTTTTATTTTAACAAACTTATATTACTGATTTGGCCACCAACAACTAACTATACTGTTAAAAATACAAAATTTACCATGTCATATTTGAGTGGACCCACAACTTTAGCAAGTCAACAACTATTTTTGAATGTTTACTTCCTCGCCTATTTTCGTTTATATCATATAAAAGTGGATTTTTCATAGCTATATTTTTCAATATTAATATCAAGCGCTGTCATTTTTCAAACTCTGTTTCTCACTTCACAAACTTTGATTGAGGTAAACAATTAACGTAAAGTAGTGAAAGTCTACAATTCAAATGAACTTTTACAGTTCAGTAGTTCATTAATTAATTAATTAACGAAGGTGTTTTTGATAGTTCTTATGAACTTTCTTTTTAATTTGTTTTGATTAATGATATCGTTAAGAACTATATTAAGAAGATAAAAAAAAATATATATATATACAGTGTAGGGGAAAAGGCTGTTAATGATTTATAAATATAATTATCAAGAAAAGTTTATTAGAAATAAAGAATTTCAAGACCCAATATAATCTCCAGGTAGAACCAGGTAACGTAAACAGAATTCTAGATAATTAGATTAATTCCACAAAAAAATAAAAATTATAACAAATATTTGTAATATTTATTATATATGAATTTATATGCTGAAGATATTCAAAAATTAATTTTATAATTCGATAGAGAATTAAACTATAATATGAGAAATTCAATCTCACAAGAGCAAGAACAATTTAATATAAGTGTGATGATATAGACAATAAAAAGAAATCTGGTTATAAAAATTCTCATCGATATGAATCCATTAGTGAGTCTGAGGCAACATTAGATTCAAATAATGGACACAAAGAAGAGAATGGATTCTTTGCAAGATTATTTATGAAAGTGAATCGTTTTACAATCATCATCCATTGTTGTTCTCCTAATCGTACGTCATCATATCATGATGATTCAAAAGAAATCTTATTGTGTTCTGTGATTTCTTTTTACTATGAAAGTAAACGCATGTCAAGACGGGCAGGATTAATGGCAATAATGTAGCTTAATCTTATTCAAAACGATTATTTTATTACTACTTGTGTATAAAATCTAGAAATAAATGCAGATTAAATTGTTTTTTTAAAAAGAAAATGTTATCATTTTGATGGATAGCAATAATATTTAAGATTATTTTCTATTTTCTTTTTCAAAACTTAAAACAATAAAATATATATTGACAAGATTGGCTGTCATATTGTTTGCATGATCGGATATTTTTAAATCAATAACCCAACCTAATTCATTTATCAGAAGAAGATTATATTTTTTAACAATTATATATATAAAATATTTCTACTGCAAATTACTTTCTAAATTTTAACATTATTTAAGAAAAATATAAGTTTGAAAGCATTATAACAAACTTTCATAATTGATTTTCTGTCGCATTGTAGTCTGCTCATGCTATGAAGGTAAAGATCTGATAAAAATCATCAATCACTTAAAAAATAATTCACAATTTAATATTTAAGGTCTTTTTATATAAACCAAAAATTGAATAAATTTTCTTTCTTTTTAATCATAATTCATGAGGTCAATATCCATTACAATATTGAAGACTCGGTTGACACCTGTAAGACTCATAATATATGGACGATAATACCTGATTATAAGTATTTATTACTGCAGGAGAGACTGTAAAACCCGACATAAGAAATGTATTTTCTGTTGCTCTTATTACAAATTCTGAAATCAGTTTTGTGATGAACACCAATCAAATGTCTTTAATTCTTGACGAACTCCAATAGAATGTCTTTATTAATTAACAGATATCAATTTTAATTTTTGCCGTCGATAAAACGCTCGATAATTCTGATTCAGAAGTAGCTACATTTATTGCATTCGAAAATGCATCTTACGTCTCCAATCACAAATAGAACTGCAAGAAAATGAGGTCGAACAGTAATCTTAATAGAAAAGGTTGCTTTATATTTCTGTGAAAATGAAATATTTTATATATTTTGCTCTTTATAAAAATGGTGATGTAAAAATCATAAAGAAAACAGTATCCGTCGACGTATGACAGCATTTTATTTGTCCACATTCCAAACTATATTGTGATGTTGTTTTGTTGCTGTTTGGTTGGTGCTAGGACATTATGCCGACATGGACACATCCGAGTTTTGCCGACAGATATTCACAAAGAAAATACCAAGTAGTAAGCTAGCTAAACCTAACCTAACTTAAAGAAATCCAATCAATTATAGTATACCTTAATATTTATTATTTATTTATTGTTTATAAAATAATAAATATTTTAGAAAAAAAGAAGGAAAAAAGTATTTATAAAAATTATACTAAAATTTCAAATAAATATTTTATTAGCGTGAAAAGTAATCGAGTGATTGTATTACCTCATTAAAATCTCTTCGAGTCTCTTAATCTTCCCATTGATGCGACTCATTATTGCAAAGAGGTAATTAACATAAGATTTAGTTCCTCATCATGTGAAGCACCGGATTTTTGTTTCTAAGATAAAAATAATTACCCTTCCAAGTCAATCTACAATTTTTTGCTTGAACTAAAAAAAGAAAATTATCGTAGGACCTAATTTTAGTTTCTAGTTCAGTGGTTCATAAATTTAAATTCATGCAAATGAAATGTTTGAAAACCACTGCTATAATTGTTCTATCCCATCGACAGATATGATTTATATGCAATAAGCGATGTCACATTGACAAGAACTTCCGTTTATTTATTAAGTGGAAACAAAGTCAATACAAACAATCTCATGTATAAATATCGTAAACCGAAGTCAAACACATCAATAGGACAACAGAGAATTAGGTCTTCTCTTATTCGCCAACATGAGAGAGAGACAGAGAGAGAGGTTTCTCTATATTATAAGTGCTCTCTCTCTCTCACTGACTATCTCTCTCTCTGTGTCTCTCTGCATCTAAATTATTTGTATATTAAATATTGAAGTCGTTCGCATATATAAATTGTTATGGAAACCAAACTTTTTCTACACCCGTAGCTATTCTTTAAAATATTTATATTATTCACGAACTCAAACTAAAAAAGTTTTCCCATTCGAGGACTATAGAAAATATTTGTAAAGTTCTCATTCGGATCTCTGGTGGTGCAAGTTGTCGATCTTAAGATTATGAAATCTCTTCTTTAATAAATGTTGGATCATATTATTTCGGTAATCAAAATTAAATTATCACAGTTATAAAATCAGCTATTTGGTTCATCGGGCACCCAATCTAAAATAGGTCAATTAAATAAAAATAAAGAATCCCAAACAAGAATATGGTTATCCTAAATACTTCTTAAATAGACCACATAATTAAATAGAAAATTTTATGATATAGAAATTATTCAAATAATTATGTGGGAAGTAACAAATATATTCCTTGAAGCTGCAAATCTGAAGGCGTAAAGGTACAAGAAAGATACCTTATATCAGTGTTTAACTTATGAATGAACAAAAACATGGAATTCATTCCTATATTTCAACACCATGCTTCTTAGTAGCTCACAACATTAATTTTTTTATATTTATTGTAAATAATAGATCTTAAATATCAAAGTTTTTTATATGATTCTGAATAAAATCCAAAGTATTGTATTCGAATCATAAATATCCAGAAATATCAAGTCGATAAAAAAAATAAAACTTTTTAGAATGATAGTTTTTCTATTTTAAAGCTCTCGGTATACATTGCAAATATTTATTTAAAGATAGATTTATTATGTTAAATTTGTTATATAAGGTTAGGTTACGATCTCTTGTATGATTTAAATTTAAATGCTATTAATCATGTTTTTCTTTATAGATTACTGATGATGAGACGTTGTTCTCGAATCGTTTAAGAAATGATCCGCGTAGCCGTGTTTGTCCTCACTTTTATATTAAGAATTTGATTAAAAAGTAAAAATCTTCCGAATTATATTTGCAATAATATGTTATAGAAAATTTATTTATTCTAAAAATATGGAATAATGTCCCTCAGCTAAAAAAGTTTGTGAAACTCTGTCTTAGATAGACTATAAATTATGCTGATTAGAGTTCCGATAAATACCGACCAATGACATTCTTAACAAATTGTTTAAATATACGCAACTATGACATCCTCTTAATCTTACGTCAAAGACAATGCTCTTAAATAGTCTTTAATGAGGTATAATTTACGAGGATCATAGGTATTATGTTATTATTTCATGCGGAAATAGGTTAGAAAGTCTTTATATTTACGGTTCTTTATAATAGATAATAAAAATAAATAAGAAAGCCTAATTTAGACTACATTAGTTTAGACTTAACTTGATCTAACCCAAATTTCATTGTGATTATTCTTATACGAAGATAGGTATCTACAGTAGTTACCTCTTTATAGTTTTAACAGTACCTAAATCAATGTTCGTTAATTAAGTTCTCTCTTAATTAAAAAAAATTATATTTTACAATTATATATAAACAACTTTGTACTAAATGTACTAAAATGTACTAAAAAATATCATACAAAAGTACTAAACAATTAAGACAAAATATATTTCGTAAAAACTAAATGCTCCAGATCTTTGTTATTTACTTGTTTAGCATATTTATAATTGAGATGACATAGTATCAAACGACATGATCAGATATGAAATTTAAATATTTGCATCTAGGACATAATCCCCCCGAGGACAAAATCCCCCTAGATAAAATAATAACCTAACCTATCCTAACCTAACCTAATCAAACCTGACCTAACCTTTATTATGGGGGGATTCTGTCCTCGGGGGGGATTATGTCCGGATTCCTAAATATTTATATATTCACTTAAAATTTTTGATTGTGGAATTTAAAGTTTCACAACTTCAAAAATAGAACAATTTTGAAAATATAGAAATATCAATATCAAATACATATATATATACATTAAAACCATCACCTAATTGAATTTTAAATTTATAACACAAAAAGTAGATTCATAATTATAGTTAAAAATATCTTAGATAAAAGATTTTTGAAACTATATTTTTTATTTTTTTTTAATTTAGATGAATACTATATTGTATTTTGAAATATTGTATGTACAATATCCGATAATTTTCTCCGATTCGCTCATTATTCCGAGTTTGGTGATTCTAATTAAGATAAAACTTGTCACGCTCCCAATATGTGTAATTTTCTTCTTACTTATAGCATGACTTTTTTGTGAAACAGGTTGTAAACTTGTAATTCTGTACCACAAGTATGCTTAACTTTTCTTTTAATTTATATTATTTTTAAAAACAATAAGATTATGTTTGACTCACTCGTAATTAAAAGAAATTCAAAATGTCGAATTAATAGTTTAGTTATACCTCTAAAAGTTAGTTACAGGTATAACTAAACTATTAATTCCATATTTTGAAACTTCTTTTCATCATTACGAGTCTTGTCAGTTTATTACTTGCGAGAGTCGATATTGTTAACTTTTCAAGTCTCCTCTTAATTTATTACTATTTACTAAGAAGAATTATTATTATTTTTCAATTAATGCTTCATTTTAATTCTAAATTTCCTCACTTGGTTCTTAATTTTAGCATATAACTTTTTCTTTCTGATTTCAAATGTGAAATTTTTCTCGTACAAACATTCATTTATTTTTCTACAAAATATTTATGTAATTATCTATACATTTATACGTTTTTAGTTTTATGAGT
The DNA here is from genome assembly GCA_028455955.1 of Notopais sp. p TS-2021. Lineage (NCBI taxonomy): Eukaryota > Metazoa > Arthropoda > Malacostraca > Isopoda > Munnopsidae > Notopais > Notopais sp. p TS-2021. The sequence goes on along the minus strand of JAJNBT010079002.1, from coordinate 4,189 downwards.
TTTTTGCACCTTATAAAATGTAATTTGTGCTCGTAACTGCAATTTTAACAGCTGTAATTCTTTATATAATCGCTGATGATTATTAAATCTGTTCTCAAAACCACCAAAAAACACATTGTTCGAGTTTATATTAAATATATTATTATATATAATGTTATTTTCAAGTATTTTCTTTTAAAACATGAAAATGATGGTGCTACTTTGGTACAAGCCAATGTGATCTACAACGCACAAATTTTATTTTGGTGTGTGATCTACATGGTATTATTTTTTTTTTGGACTACATGAAACAAGTATACAGTAGGTTAGGTTAGGTTTTGAGACTCAAAGAGCTCTTTTTTATTAATAAAAATTTTATAAGATTTTTGAATTTTTATTTAATAAAAACAATTCCAACTTACAGAATATGAAATTAAATCTATCCTAACATAATCTATTGTCGTAGATAACATATAGTTTGTAGATCGCATATCAAAGTAGTTTCTTGGCTTGTAGATCGCATAAAAAAGTAACACCAAAATAATGATAAGTTATATATATATATTTCGAAGCAGGGGTGACATTATAGGTTACGAAGTATCAATTTAGATTTGTTAAATAAATAGTTAGTTCTGGTCCACAATACTCAATTGAATGTAACTGTTAGAATATCGACGGTTTTCTCTTGCTTCATATAATGATAGATGAATATTTTAGTGACTTGGCATTGCTATTAACCGTCATATTAACTGGTAATGGCTTATATTGTATTAAATTTCACTAAAAAATACACTAAAATTGAAAATTATGCAGATTAAAGTGTATTTGAAAAAAAGAGAATAAAATTAATGTTTTACCCTTACTTGTGCGATAATATTATTAGATTGTTGATTAATTCGACCTGTGAAGAAGTAATTTTCTGGTCTCTGGTCTCATTTCCGTCAGAGAATCCGTGACAGGATCCGCTTCCCCAAGGCGATGAAACAAATTTCTCTCTCAAGATCACATATTTTCAAACTAATTTCTCAATCTGAATCGTGTTAATCAACTTTAATTTGTAATTTATTCTTTTAATGAATTAAGATTTAGTCGTTCGTACATTCTTCAATGGTTAACACAACATTGTTTCTCAGCTGAATTCATTTCTTCAAACAACAATCTAACTTAACGGCTTTAGTTAATAATATACATATATAGTTTAATCATTGAATGAATTTACATTAATTAGAAAAACTGTGGAATTTCTTGTTATTCTAATTATATTCAGTTATATAAAAAAGTTCGTTTCATTGTGATATTGTATATGTTAAACCGACATTCTTTTGTAGATTTTCTCGAACAAAAATTCAGATAAAATGTGTAACGTATGTAATATTCTTGGGAAGCATATTCTGGTCGTAAACTATGCATCATATTTTCAAATATTCCGTAGCAGAATTTTGTAAATTACTTTAGTGACAGTCTGTCATTACTGAAAAACAAATTCCCTTATATCATATTCCATGATTTAACATTTTTAATAATACAATAAAAACAAATTAAATTATGTTATGTATCGAGTATGTATTTCATATTTAATACTTATATAATTTTTTCCATTTAATTTGCATAAAAAATAAAGTTTACTAATATAAAATATTCAAGTCTGTACAAAATTACTTAACCATTAAAGAACAGAAGTGTGGTCTCTTAGATGCATGTTTAAGTATTTGACCATAAATCTAACAGCTTGGTGTAGCGGTTAGCGTGCTTGACTTTACATCCAGAGGTTGTAAGTTCGAGCCTGATACAGGGTCTTCTTATTGACTCTCTAATAAAATTTATTCGGTTATGGTTTAAGCCGAAAAAAGATGTTCTGAAAAACCTACAAAAATATAATATATATAGATAATTTTTAAAAATAATTAAGGATCTTTAAATTATAAAAATACTTAATAATTTTTAAAAATGATTACGTATCTTTAAATTATAAAAATACTATAGAAATTTGAATAGTAAACTATAAGTCTTCTATTACTAGGTAATAACATATGGAAATTGTTTTAAAAATAGAAACAAATACAACGAAGTAAAACACAAGTTGACAATAACCGGAGTTCAAGCTATGTTTTTAAGAGATATCTCGCTGGATTTATAAAGCTCAGTAGATGTTTTATATTGCCTGGCGAGAAAAGAAGAAAAAACATTCTTAAAGCTAATGAAACAGAATATTTTGTGCGTTGTAAATTTAATTTGTATTTGAAAGCATTTTCAAACTTATGCATTTTTAAAAAAAGCTAATTGTTCAGAAACTAAAATACATCACGCCCTGTTGACTCCTGGAGATCTACGTTGTATTGATTTTGTTTCGGAAAAAAATGCCGGTAAATAATACCAGAAAATAGTGGTAATCAGACTATGGGAACACGCACGAAATGTTTAAAAGAATATATCTGCTCGTGATGCATGTGGTAGATACGTTAAATGTAATGATGGATCGTACATTACACATATAGAGGGAACAGTCACGGAAAGAGGTGAATATCCAAGTAAATTAAGATTTAGAATTGATAAAAGAAATATTTCAAGAGATTTATTCCCGCAAATTATTATTAATGCAATCTAATTAAATATAAAATAAATTAAAAATTTATATGTATCTTTATGACAAATTTTAGGAACTTTCTCTTAAGTGTATCAAAGAAAGTAACATAATTAAGTAAATCAAAATAAATAATTAAATAAATCAAGTAAATAATTAAGTAAATCAAAGAAAATAATTAAATAAATCAAAGAAAATACTTAAGTTAAATTAAATATTTCAGTCTTTATTTACCACTTACATATATTTATAAATGACGATTTGTTCCAAATAATCATTTTCTATTTTTTACAGAAAAAAAATTAGTTTTTAAACATACGTTTGATTAATAATGAAATCAAATTCGAAATAATGTAAAAACTGTGACTGATTCTAACAACATTTCGCAATGCATAATTTGATTGCAAAATAATTTCATTTAATTTCTCAACTTGCTGCCAACTTCGTAGATTTATCACCTGATACATTCATCAACTCGGGGAAAGATCACATATATTAATTATAATTGACAATCGTTGCATTGTATCGCTACTTGAGTCAGTTAATAGCAATTATGACGGTTTCTGCAATTTATTTTGGTAATACAGGTCATAGTATCTACAAACTTTCTCAGAGACATAATTTTCCTTAATTTTTAAATTGGTTCCACAAGAAAATTTTGTATTACATATTATTACTAATCATTCCTAGTAAATCGAGAGGTTTAAAATAGAAAAAAACTTTTAAGTAATAAACTTTATCAATAATATCATTCTAAAAAGTTTAATTTATTTTATCGACTTGTTTGTAATTGATTGTTCTGTATGATCATATTTATGGATATTTATTACATTCGATTTTATTCAGAATTTTATAAAGAACTTTGATGTTTAAGATTTATTATTTACAATAAATAGAAAAAAAATATAAGGTTGTAATAACGATAATTAGCATTGTGTTGAAATATAAGAATGGGTTCCATGTTTATAATTATTAAGGAGTTCAAACCTCCAAGTCACACTTTGTGCCGCGTCACACCAATTGGGAAACACTGCAATGGTCTATGATTTAGGGTGGAATGATGGTCAAATTATTAATTTTAGAAACAATACAAATGGTGTTATTTAATTTAGTTGGTAATACTAGTTATGGGTATCATTTGATTTCGAAAAATAGTTTATGATGACAGTCATTTAAATTTACTGATTTCGTTTGGTAACACGAGACTTAGTAAAACTTTGGTTGGTTATATAAACCCTTGTTATAGTCTATTTAATTTGCTAACACTTGTCATTATGTCGCTGATTGATTCTGGATGGTAACACCTCTGACATGTCATTCATTTAATTTGATAACACTTGTCACGAGCTTGCTGATTAATTTGATAATACTGAACACTTAAGTTGAAGACTTTGGTCGTGTATAAGATATAACACAATATAGGAGACATTGAACCCACTTGACATAGGCATTTATTCTGTATTTGACCTACAGATATCATTTTTCTCTAAACTATTGATACTAATAGATTAATATTTTTATACTATATAATATACAAGATGACATATTGCTCTTTATAAATATAGAGCTAATGGTCACTTTGCCAGCTTAATTTAATGGTTATATCCATGGAGATATAGATTAATGATC
>JAJNBT010078725.1:0-14009 GCA_028455955.1 Notopais sp. p TS-2021 | reverse complement strand
AATAAAATGTAAATAAAATGTAAATAAAATGTAACCAAACTGTAACCAAACAGTATTCAAACTGTAACCAAACAGTAACTTAACCAAATGTTTGGGGAAAGTAATATCTTTAATGTGGTCTAATAAATCTATTGTATATGTTTTTTACAAGAGAAGATATTCGAAAATTTTATTACTTGCATAATAACTTATTACGTAGGCTGTTAAATGCAATATAAACGCTCATATATAGAATAGGATCCCTTACACAATATATTACATTTATATATATATATGTTTATTAATTAGGAATTGATTGAGATAATGTGTGTATAGTTTGTTGTGAGGTTTTTATTCATATTCATGTATTTTCTTTTCATTCAAGAATATTCTGGGTTTTTTTCTTATTTAAAAAAAATTGTAACATTCGTCAAATAAAATGTTATTTGTTTATTTATATCATGATTCAATTAATAATCTATTAATTACGGCTGAATTCTTCTATGATACATAATTATCAATTAATTATTTTATTTAAATGTTTATAATAAGAAATTATTATTGGTGTTTGTAACAAATTGAAGCCATTCTATTGGTGAATAACATTTGCATCTAGTTTAATTAGATTCAGACTAGTTATACTTATATAGAACACATGAAAATGCGTACATTGAAAATTTGTGAGATTGATTAATTAATAGATGTAAGAGTTAATACCGTAGTACAAAGAGTTAATTAATAGGAATTATATAGCCTATAAGATAGTTATAGGAAACTATAGAATATGTAAAACCTGTAAATGATAGTTACTACATAGATAATTATTTAATGGAGGAATAAATATTGCTAAACTAGCGCAGGATAATAAGCTTTAAAAGTTATTTAGTGTCCTTCTACCAAAGTGAATCCATAAATACCGAGCAGTGAACAATGGGGCTGAATACCAATAACTCTGCAACCAAAGTTTGGACATTGATGGTGAGCGTTAATCCGCCAAAGGTCTTTAGACAATTTCATCAAGGTTATTAAATACCTTTGGTGGAAAAGTTGAGTAAAGGTTTAAATTTGTATACAGTCAATTGGGCAGTTAAATTGCCCGAACCAATCAACGATGCTCGTTGACTAGTACGTTGCATATTTACCTCGGAAGATTTAATCGAGTGCAAATGTGGAAAAACTTTAAATTTCTTCAAGGTGTATTTCAAATTTAAGGCCTCGTAATGTAACCATTTTTGTCGATAAAAGAAAGGCTTTTAACCGCATAATCGAATTTGCCGCGCGTGCAAATTTGAAATATTTCAAATTCTCAAACGAGAAAGTTTCGTTCACGCCAATGAAAGTGTCAATATATTATCATTGATGACTACTTGGTCATCGAAACTTTATGAAACTTGACCGTTATTCAATGGAATGCGGTGCCATAAGGAGAAAAGTTTCGTCGTTAGTCGTTCTTAGGGTTTTTTCTTAGGCTGCAAAAATAAGTTATCGTAGGTCGTTACTGCCGATGACTAATTATTAGACAGCCGCCTTTCCTCAATCCTCAGACGCCAAGAAAACTTTCAACAAAACTAATTTGTTTACATATTGAGTTGAAAATTGGTATAATACTTCTCCTTTTGTGGTGTCGTTTTGTGATCAGATACGTATGAAGCTATCTCATACCTCATTCCTTTAAATCTGTCTACGGATTGGTGTCATGAAAACATATACTTAGTGCTACACATTTCCCGCTATACACTGAAAAAATGACTTCATTGGAATAAAGAAGATCTTCGTTGAAATGAAGAAGATCTTCATTGAAGTAAAGAAGCACTTCGGTATTTTAATGAAGCATTTTTTTTAGTGTACTTTCAATCCCTGGATTCAATAAATTTTAAATATTGTTGAATATTGATAAAATTAATGAAAATAGTTCAACATAAACAAAAGTTTGAGATAATATTTTAATTTTTATTGAATATATAAAAAATATATATAGTTCATATTGTGCTTTGTATTTATTTAAATTTCTAGTGAAATAAATTGATATGATAATAAATAATAAGTAGTGAATTTCTAAATTTTATTAATTATTAGTTTTGTATTGGATAATATTGGATAAACAAAATTCTGATTCACTTATAGTTGGTAAAATTATGGAGTGGGTTATGAAACCTTTTTTTGCTAGTATTATCTAATTCCAATATTTTGAATGATATAGTCATTAATTTTCTACAGATTTTGTGATACCAATTTTAAAAAAATTATTAATGCCTGTGCAGTTAAATATATATATAGTTGAAGAGTAAATACAAAAATTAAATAACTGAGTCTCAAAATATTTCAAAACTGGCATCTTTTAATTTAATGAGGAAACTTGTCTCTCCTTGTTTAATATAATGCCTCCTTTTTTGCGTAATCCTTGAACTTTGAAGCTCTTCATGATCTTTTCCTATGATCCAACTGTGATATAATAAAAATAAATTATATACAAAATTAGTATCATAAAAATGATTAAAAATGAATGACTGTGGCATTCAAAATATTGCAATTAATTAAAAAAGAGCTACATATTAATGATGATTAATATGATATAGCAATTGGCAAACATGTCTGTCAACTTCAAAACATAATTATACCTATATTTTCTCAAATTAAATGAATAAAAAACAATTTTAAACATTAACAATATTATCCTAGGAAATATCGGGATTTAAGTTTCATTTCCCGGGAAATGGGTTGTTCATTTTACCAAGGGGACCCCGGGATCACAGATGCACCGCACTAATACTACTTATCTAACCTAACTCAGGCTCTTTTACGACATGCACTTTTATGCATATACCCAGAATATAGTATCCATTTTTAGTATGTTACGAAATATAATTTTTAAATCAACAAAGGTATAAATAATATTCGCTGAGCAAACAAACTACTTCTTTTATGAATGAATCGAAGCGAAAACCAATATAAAGAAACATGAAATATAATATTTTGTTCGAAATTGAAGAAGTTGTAGAAGATGATTGGAATAATATATCTAAGTAAAATTTAATATATATATATATATAAAAATCAGCAGTAAACATTTGGATTTAAAACAATTAGAGATAGAATCAACTTCAGATCAAATTATAATGACCAGTCGGAACATATAAATTAAAATTCTACAAGAATTAATTTAGAACATTACTAGACACAAACTATAAAAATGACCAATGAAACAAGTTCTGCGGAAAACGTTCGCGTGAAATTGATAGTTTGACCAAGTAATAGAAACATCCGACAAACTATTACTATTGTCAGCTTGTGTCTCCATGGTGTAATTAATTGTTTTGTGGCCGTTATAAATAAAACCGGGGAATTTTGGGGCCTGTTATTAGTTTGTACTTCTGTAGAGCGAAACGCGTCGTGCGAATAAATTTTCAATGTTACGAAATATTTTAAATTTTATAAGTCTATATCTATTATTTACATCTCCGAGAATATTTCTATTCACGACCTACAAATTCTTATTATTATACAGAACTGGTATATATAAAGAGCATATTAAATTATTCCCATTATCTATATACAGTTTCTGATTTGAATGCACTATGATAGTTATTTATAATTGATAATTATATCATTTTTTGATGCATGAGTTCGTTGCAAGAAAACTTTCATTTTAGGACGCAGAGAAGAGCCAGTAAAAATATTAACAACGGTAGGACCCGACGCCATTCCTTAGACCTGTTTGTACTGTTTATGTGTGTTCATAAATGCAATTTAGGGACATATTTCCGCTGTAGAACTTTAGACTTCTATAGGCTCGTATCCATAATCACTAGAGACTCTCCCATATAACATTAAATCGATTCTCTTCTCCTGAAAATTCACATATAAACCAATATTCCATAAACTGTCATGGAAATATAAATTATCCTGATTTTAAAATCTGAAAAACAGTTAAAACTAAATCTGATTTATGTATATAACAGAGAGCCGTCTTAATGACGACCAATCCTCCGTACGATTGTATATAGCCTAATTAATTCACATATCTCTTTTACTGTATATAATTTTCTGTAAATATTTCATTATTCTAATACGGTCCATAGAAGTAACAGGTTGAAACGCGCTGGCGTATCTATATACTTATTTAAATTAATTATAAATGTATAGAAACATTGATTGGATATACATTATTAATTTTAATAACACGGATAAAAATACCAACAATGTAATGAAATTAAGATAAAAAAACAAAGGAAAACCTTGAAATAAACAATGAAAAACACAATCAAAACAGATTTCCTTCTTAAATCCATTAAAGGTTCAGTAAAAATAACAAAACAATAGAAGCATAAATTCACAGTTTAAATAATGGGAAATCGCAAGAATAATATCAATTTCGCGTTTCTGTGTCAAATATCTTTTAAAAATATTGAATCTAGTATATAAATTGGAATTGATGAGGCCACTCGTGCCTACATTTCTTGAGTGGTGAATTTGTATCAAATATTATTATGAATACTTTTAAAAAATCTTACATGTAATTCAATGAAACAATAAAAGTAAGCGATATAATCATTTAAATTAAATCAGATTTTTAACATCATTTGCATAGCAAAATTGTCCACATAAAATTGGATTTACACCTTGGCTTAACAATATAATTATATTAGCCATTATTAACCATAGCAATATATGTTGTATTCTTTTCAAGTGATAATACTCGGTCAGTTATTAATTGTGGACTGATTTTTGGAAAATAATAAATAAATATAAAAGGAAAATGAATTCCAATCCATCAAAATGTCGAAAATTTAATCTAAAATTCTCAGCATAATTTAATTATCATTGGGGGGGGGGTTCCAGAACATGTCTGGGGTAAATTTTTGAAGTCCATTCTGGCTTATATCATAATCGGGGGCGTTCTCCCTAACCAAGTAGAGTGAAATGAGAAGTGCCTTTGGACAAACACGTAACATAATTTTATTAATAAAGAAAATGCAATGAACTACTATACAAACAACATTATTTTCATCATGAGGTGTGTTACAGATACACACACATATACACATATAGATAGCAGTATAATAATTGCCGGTTATATAATATATATGGTTTATTAATTAATTTTCAGCTATCAAAAAGTTCCCAAATATTGATTCTGTGCAAGTACGTTACTTAATTAAATATTGAATACTAAAATATATTTGTTGACAACACCTTAAATAATAAATTAAGTAATTAGTTATAGAATTATTTATAAAAAAAACAGACAAAAGCTCGTTTAACGATGGTAAGAATCCTAAGTCTTATCCGTAAGAAAGAACGGAGGTATCAAAAGCCAGATTTTGAAATGGGAAATGTCTTTTAGAAAGTATTAGAAAGAGAAACATGAAAATTGCATCAAAATCTTGATCCCAGTGAAGGGTAAAAAGTTGTCTCATAAGACTTCTATTTTCGTATGGATATCATTAAATCATGTTGTTATCTGTGCAAAAATTTGATACTTTGTATTCTAAAAGTTGGAGTTCTCTACAATGGATATCCATTATATCCATTATATTTGTTGACTCCTATATTTTAAAGCTTAAAAAAATGTCATAAACTTTTATAGATCCACGCGCAAGATGTATTTGTATAAAGGTATCTTTCAGTTCAGTATATCTCTAGGGAAAAATTGCATTATTATTTGGGGCGTATTAGTAATCACTTATTATTGCGTCACAATCATGAAAGTAAAACAGTTGATTGGGTAACTGTTCTCTAATAGCCAATAGGAATTCAGATTAACCAATAGACAATGACTGAATTCATTTTTGCGACTATTCAGTTCTTTCAAGACTGCAAAACATGTTTTAGCTTTTAGACAATCTGATTTCAGCAAACTCAGGTATTTCAAAACATTCGCTTTATTGTATGCTGTTTTTAATGTAAAATATCAACAGCGGAATACAAAATAGTATTTCTGTTCTTAAAAAGATCAGAATGATCAATAAAATCTCCCGATTCAGATCTTAACCACTATATGAAATGAACTTTTGTGTATCAAATGAATATTTCTCCTTCAAGAACAACTCAAAGAAAAAGTCAGAAATCTTAAAATATCTTTTTCTTCGTTTGAAATCCGATAAAGGACTCGAGAGAATTGGAGAAAGCGGTTCTTGTCCTTGGTCGTAATACCTTCGAGGCATGATTATAGTTCGCTATAAAAGTTTTTTTCATTTCAGTTCACCATCAAACTAAGCGCCCGTTTTCTTTCATTATATGAGAAAACATTTATAAATGAGATACCTATTAGGTCTGCAAATGATTTAATACAGAAAATGTTATATTGGCATTTAATGGAGCTATACAATAAATAGATATGAAGTCTACGGAAATACAGACCAATGTTTCATTATGTTTAATCTTTTTTTATATTCAATATATTTCTTTTCCAAATGGCTAAAAAGATTTACATTTCATAGGTGGATTACATTACTCAAAAGGGGGCTCTCAAAAAAAATTTACAGTCACAGAAAAAAAATTTCGGCCCTGTTTAATACTCAATTTTACAACTATTTACACATGTAATAACTTGACCTGTTGTTACCCTTCCCTATCCTAACCACTCCTTACCTCACCTAACCTATCATCTTATTTTATTCCAATTTATCTAATCATATTCCATTAAATAAATATTTAAAAATTCCTACACACCAAAAAAAAAAATATAAAAAACTGAATGAAATTGGTCTTGACCCCTTTATCTTAGTACAAAATTTACAACAATTCTGTGTAAAATTAAAGGAATGTATCGTGAACAAACAAATTCACAAAACGAATAAACTCTATTATAATAAGATAAAGCACGAAATAAACTGAGATTCCTGCATATAAATTTAAACTTAGTTCCATTTCGAAAACAATTTCCTGTGTTATGAAATAACATATTTGTCTTAAAAGATTTAGTTACAAAAACAAAGGAAATTATAATATTTGCGTAAATAATTGATCAGTTCCTCTCAACTGTCGAATAAATATCTTTCTATTATAATTTCTCTACAAAAATGCGACTTTTTCTATTTATGATTTTTCAGTTGCAATCGTTGGGGAGGAAACAGGGAGAAGAGAATGGAGGAAATCGGTTCGTTTGGAGTCAATGAACCGAAGAACATCTGGAATTCCGAGAGATTTAAATCCAGAACCCAAATCCAGACTAGAATTATTTGCTCGCACAACTGAAAGGAATTTAATCTTCGCTTCCCCATTACATATGTTAACAGCTCGAAGCAGCGTACGATTAATAATTATGGAAATTATATGTACAATATTTGGGAATGGAATTAAATTATTTCTTGATCACAATTTAAATGCCTGAAGATTACAACTGAAAAAACAACTGAAAAAAACAACTGATACAACTATTACGTATCTCAGGTATATAGTAAACCTTCATAACGGGCCGGACAATTTTTTCAAGAAATCTGAAGAAAAATGTCTCGCGTTTAATGAACCCATTATTGATATCTATTTTATCTATAAGAATTACACTATTCTATATTAAATTATTTATATCATAAAATATAGTCTCGTGATTTATCGTATCAGATTGAAGTGTCCAGATCAAATAATGGGTAGCCGGACAGGAAGCCGACTGACTATTGACCGACAAACAACTGGCCAAATGGTCGACAAAACAATTGGCCGAGAGAACAATTGGTCAACACTACTTATTATATAAAACATTTAACACTACCTACCTAACCTAACCTAACCTATCCTAACCTAACCTAATACTGATTAATAAGAGACAATCTGATAAATATGATATAAGATATAAGATAAACTGATAAATGTGGTTTATAATTATTAACAACAGACAAATAATATTCATCTTTTATTAAGCTTATCGACCATCTGTCCTATCGTCTGTCGGCTTCCTGTCTGCTCACCAAATAATGTAGCAGCTTCCAATTCATAATATACTGTACCTACTATTTATGCAGAATGAAAATCAGTCTGTGAAAAATAAATTCCTTTTCTTCTCTGCTCTCGAAACCTATTACTTAATATGGGTTTGTATTACGTGTTTATTACTTTGTGTCGAAATTAAAACTCTCAACCTTAAGTTTATGTCTAAAACAGGTTTTTCGCTTTGCATAAGAGGTCATAGTCGGCTGAGCAATTTCGACTAATGGTTCTGTCTTCATCGTGAAAGATTGAACAAAGTAAAAAATAGAATATCTTTCTTTCTACACGGAACTCTTTTTCAATTTAAAAGGTAACAAATATCTTATTTCTACCTCGTAGATTCTTAAAGACATTTCCTATTAGTAAATAGACAATTAATTAAAAAAGTAAAATGAACGATCATAACTGAGAATATAGATGTATACATTAAATATTCAGCCGAAATATATGATAATAATAAAATACTTTCGCTTTACATTTTACTTCATATTTGTAATTTGAGGGGTCTGTTTTTATAAGAATTATTTCTTCATCTATATATTTGTAAATTATTTTTCAGAAAATGAAAACTTTTTATTCAAATATTATAGATTTGAATAAATATTATAGATTATATATAGTCTAATGAAATTTGAGACTCGTTGCTTCTACAATTTTATAAGTACTTGTATAAATAATTCTTACAACGAAAAATTATATTTTATTATACAAAAAAATTTTAACAAAGAAATTCTTGTTATTTTTAAATCTTCCTATCAGATATTTTCAAATTCATAGATAACCATATTATATTCCTATATATTAATATAGAGGAAGCTTCAGATTGTTTAAAATACTGAAAATATAAACCTTTAGCATTATAATTACAGTAACTGAGGTAAATATAAATATACTGCAAATGTGTCGGGGATATTTAAATAGTGAACTGATTCTATTGGCCGTAGCGGTTGCAGAATATAAATTCCACTTCGAGAAATAAACACAGTTTACATAACATGTAAGATATATATAGTTCTTGTTCAAAAGATTCCGTATGTTGTATAACCTAAATATGGCAAAGGAAAATGTTTAGTTTCTGTAAGTTTCTGAACAGTTAGAATATTGCTGTACGCGGTTAAAAATTATTGCTCGAATACGTTTTGACAGCTTTTCGAAAAATATGGTCGGGAGAGCAATTTTGGACAAGATATTTTTGTAAAAGATGGAATACAATATTCATAGAAAACGAGTCAGGACAAACATTGTACAATTGGAGCTATGATCCAAGTTTTACGAAAAATTCTTTTACTAAATTTATTTCTGATGAAAATATTATACAGTTATGAAATTTAAAAAGTTTAAAAAGCCTGAGAGTTTCTAGTGAACAAGAGTTCCAGCATGGTAATTAAATAAACTTTAAGTTTATAGGCAAATTCGGTCAAAATTAGTTTTAGAACCTCCTCGATTTTAAGAGATAAAGTAACTATTATTGTTAATTATGATGCGTGCTGAGCACGAATATAACTTTTTTTTCTTGGGCAAATGCATTGTTTTTGAAATATTTCTAATAAAAATTAAAACAAAATAAATGTGTTGAAATGGTGTAATTCACAATAAAATTTGCAATAATATTTACTTTTCTCCTCATATTGATTTTACTATCCTAACCATCCTAACCTAACCTAACCTATCATAACCTAACTTAACCTAGCCTAAAATAGCCTAACCTAACTAATCTAACTCAGATAAAGCAATCATACCTTAATGGGAATTTTTATTTCCCAAAGAAATACATAGTGCAATACATACATATTTGGTTTGCATATATAATAATATTATTTTACTTTCTAATTTGTACTAATTTATAAAATCTTCAAACATGTGGAATGCGTTTCATTTCTTTGTACAAATGTAATACGAGACAGAATAGCGTCTTTATCACGTTCTCTAATATTTTCTATTTCATAGGAATTATCTGTAATTTTACAAATTTCTCGAACAATTTTAGTTTTAAATGTAAATAAATCAGATATATAGTTCTTTGATCAATTTATTTTTACTGTTATAAATATTGAATAAGAATTCAATTTTTGTTCAATTTATGCAATGGTCAAATTTAAAAAAATATATGTGATTATGGAATCCTATAGCAAAATTTCGCATTAAAGATAAACATTTTTACTGGAAAACCACAATTCAGTCTCATACGTGCAAGCATAAAAACCAAAAAATTCAAAGAAAGCATTTGGATCCAAATAATGGATAAATATAAAAAGAAACACAACTAAATAAATTCAATAACAATTTATTATCTCCCACTTTCTAATCTTCATCCTTATCTACACTCAAAAATATACCAATGTGGCCTACAGAAGCTGATGATAAGTATTCAATGCTTGTATCCACTTAATTAATCAATCTCACTTTGCTCACGATCGGCACTTAGCTTCAGACAGTATGAGGATTTTGAAGTTCCAATGTATATAGTATATACTTTAGTCATTTATATTTACAGATTATGGATTATAATCGTAGCTATAAGGTTCTTGTATTCTTCGAACCCGAACATTCCGTCCAGTATTATAAAATAGCCTAAACGAACCTAACCTAACCTAACCTAACCTATACCTATCCTAACCTAGCTTAAACCAATCTAACCTAACCTAATGTAATTCAAATTATGGAAGTAATGTCCGGTTACCGGTTTACTGCCTTATGCAGTATTCAAAGAAGGATGAAAGTCATAAAATAAGACTTGTTGTGTAAGCCACAAACATAGTGGGATTTTTTAAACATTATACATAGAGGGGCGTGAGCCACACCCATATAATGTGTAAAAGCTGCAACCGAAAAGAGACTTAAGGCGTTAAGCCATACTCGAAGAGAGGCGTAAGTCATAAGCAAAGAAGGCTGTAAACCACAATCAAAGAAGGATGTAAACCACTTAAAATAAAGGAAGGCAATCAACATTTAACATAAAATATACAACTTTTCCATTATTATCTAAAAGATATCTTTTCCCATGCATGTGGATAATGTAAAAACTTTGTAATTAACCATTTTGCAGCATGTGTAAATATATTTGTAACGGTATTTTGAGTAAATAAGTAAATAATGTGGGCATTTCTTCTATTAACAAATTAATGTTGAAAAATTAATAAATTGTTGAGAGTTAAAATCATCCTTTGGCCTTGTAATTATTATAAACTATAAGTTATTTTACTATATGAACTTCCAATCAGAGCATATATTGAATGGTCTGCTGAAGAAATATTTTTACTGCACCTTCTTTATATCTCAAGGGGCATATGCTATCGTATAGTTCATACAATCTCCATTGTTAATTTTGCTTACATAAACTGCCGTTAAATATGAACTTTTCGTTATTTTAATCCAAATGTCTCGGAAGTTAAGAGTTTCCATATTTTCTTTTTTATATATCAATTTTGGACAATAGTTTTCTTAAATTTTCAAACTTTCTACATTATTAACTTGAAAAATGATGCATGTTCTAGACGTTGACATATCGTTAAAGATATATTTATACCTGCCGCTAAATATCTTTCTTTATCATTTTCTACTCAAGAAAAGTTAATATCTATTAAATTACTGGAATATTGCGGTTCTAGGTAAATTCCCACGGTATATTTCCCCACGTTTATTCACCTCGGTAAATTATCGGTAAAAACTAACCTTAACAAATCTAACTTAAGCATTTTAATATCATTACTATATGCATGTATCTATGTATTATCAAGGGGAAATTTACGGCAGATGAATTTACCACGGAGGAATTTACGGCAGATGAATTATCAAGGGGAAATTTACGGCAGATGAATTATTAAAGGGAAATTTACGGCAGATGAATTTACCACGGGGGAATTTACCGGTCACCAAACTTAAAATTTCAAAGTAAACGAACTATGAAATATATATATATATACTATACACAGCATCAATTGTTGACTGAAAATATTGTTGAAAATCTATAGCTAATACAAAATATACACATCAGTAAGGCAAGAATTACTAATTATATATTATAAAATTTAAAAAAATTGATGTCAACTTCACATTTAATTATTAACTTCATATGTTTCTCGACATTTCTAAAATCAAGCCTTTTATATATTATAACACATTATATATTTATTACAATTCGAGACAATATATGATAATTAGGCAACTTCAATAATTTAGTGTCTTAAATGATGATAAAAGCAGATTTGTATTTTTATTTTCTTAATTGAAAAGAACGTTTTCTATTTGGATCTGAAAAACGAGGCATAACTGAATTATTGTCGGACTCGTTTTCAATTTCTAAAATCAGTCACTTTTAGGAACATTTTCTTTACTTTCAATGGTAAAACTTTTTAATTGGAAAACTTCACAAAATAATTTATTTCGAACTTACAGTCAATTTAAAAATACTAAATTTAATCTTTTTTAATTGGTCTCATTATTTAAGTCAAAATAAGTCGACAAATGAAAGTAATATTTCGTGACAACTTTGAGATAAAATGAAATTATCATTTGAAATTAAATATTTTTAGTCAATGTTACATTAATCTGCTTTCATTATCGCATTGGAAAAGTAGTAAAATCAACATAAAAAACAACCCTTTCATGTATATGGGGCCTAAAATGCCCCAGTTTTTATTGCCATAATAAATATATAAACTCGGCCCACTTCTCAATCAGCAAACACTATCTGAATGCAAAATGAAAGCCATCTTCTCTATCATAAATCTGTCAGGAGGCGATTTGTATTTTTTCAAATAAATTCTTTTTAGACTGGAATGTGTGATCATATTTCCCTAGAGAATGAAAGCTAATCTACAAGATACGAGACACTTTTTTTTCTACCAGAAGTGACAATTCTTATAGCCCAGACTTAGAATAAGATACAGACTTACTCCTGAATTATAAATAATGTCCTCGCTTCGCTTAAATTGAAACTTTGTTTTCATTATTCCGAATTTTCTTTATTGTAACATGTGCTGGAAACATTCCTGAGTACGAAACGTGGAAAGAGAAAATGGTTTATATATTTTCAGTAACTTTTTTGTTGATTAATAAAAACAAACTGAAACAGAGATTTAAAGAAAGTTTAAAAAGAATTTCGAAAAATATTTATGAAACTTGAAATTGTAAAACTTTGTTTTATAATAAACTTTCATAAACTTCTAAAAATAAACTGGCTCAGCATTATTTGAGTTTTATTTACTTACTTTCAAAGCATGATTTTAAAGAAGTTTAGAAGGACATCACTATGACCCGAATGGACACATATTTGTTACATATTTATCCCTAGTTAATTCGTTCCAGATAATTTTTTTCAATAACTGAGAAGGGACTGAAGATCTTCTAGAAAAAAAGCAAATTTAATATAAAAAAAATACAAGACTAACATCGATGCATGTGATTGTAATTGAAAAAACAGTTGATAACATCATCAACTAAACTAACTAGTCATATAAAAATCGAAAAATGACACCCAAAGTTACTTCTGAAATGATTGAACTTTATATTTTCTACTAGAATGTCCACTTTTACTTCGGCAGCAGAACATGAATGATTATGTTCTCCTTTACAATGAAAAGAATCCAGTAAATATGTAGACATATTAATAATTTATTAAAGACATATATAGATATACGCCAATGCATTTCAACGCGAAGGACATATCCCATAACCTTAACCAAGACTAATCCTCCGTCCGTACCGTTCTATATATCCTAATTAATCCACATAATCTCTTTTACTGTTGTCTACTTAATACATCATTTTCTGTATCAATTTCAATATATATATATATACATACAATTTAATGTGTGTGTGTTTATAGACTTGTGTATTTATATACTTGTGTGTTTATAGACTTGTGTGTTTGTCGATTTGTGTGTTTGTCCGCTATAGAAATTGAACTGGCAACATCTACAAAAAGATGAAGCCACCTATTCGATGCAGAATTTTTCGGAATAGCCAATGCACACATAAATATTTACCCAGGATTATGTGATAGGGGGGAAAATGGCCCCCAAAAGTAGGTTACCCAAAAAAATATAAAGCTATGAACATATAAAAGTACCAAATCGATAGTTTTTTTCAAGGAATTTAATGGT
>JAJNBT010078528.1:0-11050 GCA_028455955.1 Notopais sp. p TS-2021 | reverse complement strand
TTTTTTATTGCTGCAATAAGAGAGTAATGATCATCGTAATCTTGCAATAAAAAAATGCACAAAGCTTTTAATTTGAATTTGTTACAGCGTTACATCATCCGCACGCAAGAACAGAAGTTTGTTATAATCTTCACTCCTAATCTGAGTCTGTCAAAATCTTCACTCCTAATCTGAGTCTGTGAAAATACTGTAAATATAGATTGAATATAAGTAGATATTTATCGAATCTTAGCAACGTCGATGTGGATATAAGGGGAGTATTCAAATTTAATCTGCCACAACTTCTATTTCTTAGTTGACATAGCTACAAACTACATATAAATTTGGAGTTTTAAAATATATTTAAAAAAAATTCCAATATGTCCACGAAATGACATATATATGTTGCCTTTTTAAAATATTATTTGTATCTATGTTCTTCGGAAGTTTGCCGAAGCCTAATCTTTCTAACAAGCGGCCTCAACAGACCAGAGTAACAATGAATTAGTTATCATTTGCATTATTTTGTTAAAGATTTGTATCATCAGTTCTCAAAATTCATCTATCAGATATCATGAATCTCAAAGTTAGATGATAGAATATATACTTATTTTATATATGATTAGTTTGAGGCCAAACAGTTCCTCAAAACCACAAATGACTATTTTCTCGACTGCTATAGGTCACAAACTTGTATTGGTCCAGTCTTCGTTGATTATTTATATACAGAAATTGAATAAACAAAATAAATGAATAATAATTGCCGTAAAGTTAGAATACTAAAGACCCGATTAATCTTGTAACGGTGATTTATTGTAAGCTTACCTTAATAAATAGTAACTTCTATTCGTAGTCCAGCATTGTCAGATATAAAATATGTGAATTTAAATAATCCATTAATACCTCATGCGTGTATCTATGACGACTTAAATACATAAGTTGCCACGAATTTAATTTAAATTTATTAATATTCGTATTTAAGGGCAAGACATGAAAATAAATTACGAGAAAAACATTAAATATTAATTCACATTATAAGAATTCCAAAATTGTAAATTTTATCACAGATATTTTTGACAATTTTTTGTTGATACGTGATAATTAAGATGTGGTGAGCCTGGTTTTACTTTGTTCGAGGTGAAATAATAGTAGGACTATATTAGATTATAGAATATATCTATTCAGAGAAGTGTCTTTAGGTGTACGCTATTTTACACTGGACGAATATGTCGGCTCGGTCTTACTATTAAGTGACGGCTACTTTAACGCCTTGCTAACTAGTATCCGGTGTTCCACCATTCACTTGAGAGAGAGTTGCTCGGCGGATCCGGTATGGAGAACGATTACCCTATGAGTTCAAGTAGTAGCGTGGACGGTCGAACGTGGAGACTATGGGAAGAGAAATTTATACCAAGGTCCAGTAATCTTACTTTGTAGCGTCTCAAGCAAACTTATTTGTTTGTCTGATACTTGATGATAGTTACAACCCGTTGAGTAAAGATAAACTCCCAAAGATGTAGTTGAAATCAGAACTCGTCGATTATCGTAGAACGGTAGAAGATTCGTTTAAGTGAATAATTTGTTGTTTTTATATTTCAGAAAATCCAATCTAATAAAATGATGTTTGAATAAAGAAACTGTTTCACTTTCACTACCTCAATTATAGACAATGAATACAAATAAAGTATTTAAATGAACTGACTCGTTCAAATATATGTACAGGTTCGTTTTACGAACTCTTAAAAATAAAAATTTCAATGATACTGATACTGATAATGATTTTTTCAGATACTTTCTTCAACTTATATAATATCGCGACTGATTTATTCGTTAATCTTTTAAATCACAATTAATCACCACAATTAATCATCACAATTAATCATCACAAATACTGATATCTATCAAATCAATACGATGATAATTACATACGTTCGTAATCTCTTTCTATTTCAGATTTACATTAATAAATAAACAAGTTGATATTTTTATTTATCCTTTCTTACTTATTTAGGGCTTAATATACTGGCCTATAATAATGATAAATATTATCTTATTATTATTTTAGACTTTCAAACATATTAAGATGTATATAAACTAATAAATATACAGTCATATAAACTAATAAATATATATATATTCATATAAACTTAGTTAAACTATTACAAATTAAGTTTATAATTAATTCTCTTTCATAAACATTTTGACAAACTTCCGTAAAATCCTCATTTGTTCAGAAATCATGTGGCCCGCGGACTGAAATTTGTACCACCCCAACGTTATCTGAAAGCATTTATTATTAACAAATTAATAATAATGATCTCAGACGAGAAATATGAATTACACTTATATAAATATTGATTATCTCCAAGACTACATACATTTATATCAAAATCAATTTATATATCGATGTACTTAAGTAGGGAACCGTAACCATTATAATACTCTAAAAAATATATCGATCTACGTAATATTTACATACGACTAAAATAACTATGTTAAGCCAATGTCTATAATTGCATTCCTCGTCAACATAATAATTATCCATAACCGGCATATTAATAAATGAAATCAATATATTGAACAGAATATATATATTTTAATATATTTTCATTGGTATAATATACATTTCAGTAAAAAGATGTACAATATTTGCTGAAATTATATCATGTACAACAAATTTAGTATAGTCCAATAATTAATAGAAACACCGGCAATTAAATTTTGAAAAAAAGATATATTGAAATATAAATATGTAAAAATTGTATTAAACCTTATATCAAAATTGTGAAAATTCAAAATTTTATTTTTAATGAAAGAATTTATTGATAAAAGTAATTATTCATAAACTGAGCTCTTCATTCGTGTATTTATTATTAAATATAAAGGTTATTATGACCCTATCTCCTTAATTTGTATGTCTATATAGCAACAAGGTGGATAAACAATGAATCATTTCCTCAAATATACCTTTCACATTGCTCGTGTGAATATTTGTAGGGGCCAGATACAATGTCATTTGTGTAGACTTATTGGTTGAACATTGAAAATTTAAAATGGCTTATGTATATTAATTCCTAAGTTTCAGAATAAATTATGTCTATATTTGTTCAAAGACAATCTGTACATGAATGGATTTTTAATTTATTTACATTATATTAGACATATATTTTTTCACAGAGGTTGGGTATGATATATTGATACTAAAAGAGGCGAAAGTAACAATTTAAATATGTACAACTAATGCACGACGATTTTGTTACTTAGTTGTTAAAAACTTACAAAATAATTCTATTAAACTTCATAAAATTCAATTAATAGTCACCTTATTTAGAATGTTGTATCAATAATTTAAATAAATTACATTCAATTGTATCATAAATTTAAGTTTTGACGAAGAATTAAATGAATTTTATAAATGTCGCATGCATTTGGCATTGAATTAAAATTTAGAAGCAATTCAATTGACTTCTTGGCTAAAAATAGAACTTACTATAATTATTTTTGTGGGAACTTATAAAAAAAGATTATTTTTAACTTGACATACGGTAGTCGTCGTCTGAAATGATAAACCATAAATTATATCTATCGATATAAATTACGGAACACTTTATAACTTCGATTAGGGTCATCCCGTAACTCGAGCCCCCTTATCAAAATTTACCCCCATTTGGAGACGACAGTTCACCAGGGGAGATAATTTTGACCTTGAAAATTATTTGGTCAACGTTCGGTTCAGAACTCACTCTCGTTTTTTGCTAGTTTGTTGTAGATATAAAGTACTCCATCTACGAAGGGAACATATTATAATATAGCATAGTTTCCCTATATCACTATCTGCACATAATTTATTATATTTTTCGATTTATATTTTCCTCCACAGATCTAAGAAATGTTCCTCCCTTAAAATCTACATTATCGATGAGAGAGGAGGGAGGAGGGAGGACTAGAATATACAATAGGGAAATGAAACACTTAATTAATTAAGGTGGATGATTCTACAAAAATTGCATTACTTCATGTATTATTTTTAAATATTATTATCATCATGTACTGGAAGAAATACAATATGTGAGCAGTTGATTATTTAAAAATTTTCTTAAATTCAACATCATAATCAAATTTTATATTTTCATTTACAGTATTTGCATCTCAATATAAATACAAATATAATTTAAAATATATATCTTTGATTTAAAATACCAGATGCTTCGATTATCCTATTGCCTAAGGAGTAAAGAGTAAACAGACTTATTTTAAGGTTAAGTGGTCTTTTGTTTGCATCGTCAGAAGAAAATAAAACGATTCTCTTGTCTGACAAATGTAAATAAAGCTTCGAAATCGGTAATTTATGTACAACTAGCAGGTGTACTCGTCCCTGAATGAGATAATAATGTTAAGATTGTATTTTTAAACAATAATTTTTTTATTTTCATAAACCGTGAATATATAAAATCCAGTCTATGTCTTAGATTACGATATAATTAGAGGTAATAAAATATGATTTTTCATTCATTTTATTCTTTTAAAAAAAAAAATTTCATTATATTTTACTTTTTTTAACCACTTAACATGATATTTAATTTCGGTTTTATTACCAATAATGAACTAATTTTTGTAAACGATACATGTAACCTATATACAAAAATGATTCCAGTATCACTAGTATCATGTGTCTTTGTTATGACGTGTATAACCGTCTTAAAATTGTTTTAAGTAAAAATTAAATTGAAAACAGAAAATCACGTCGTTGGTCAAAAGTAATTGTTTAGTAAATTAAAAAAAAAATCTTTTTCCTTTTTTTTCATTTTTTTATAATTTTATTATTAGATTGTAATTATAATTAGACTAGGTAAATTGACCTATTGACCAATCTTGTCGATTTTAGGTGGGCGTGGTCCCTTTTTATAGTTGTTGACACATTTCATTTGTATAAATATTCCTTCGAAATTCCTGGACCATCAAACAACATATATATATTAAAGAATTATATTATTAAATTGATATATATTTTCTAATAAAAATAATCTCCCCTCATAAACCTGACTAAAGGCTTATTTCACATTTATATATAACGTCATGGTGATGGTTATGAGCTATTGATTAATCTATTAGTTTTTAATAACTAAAACGATAAGTTGACGACAATCAAGTAATACTGCAAACATGCCTTTGCAAAGATAAGAAAAGATACATTTTCAATAAAACGAATTCACCCCGGTGATATAGATTAATATAATTTTCTTTTTAATGTATAATTGAGAATTTGCTTTTAAAATATAAACCGATTCTCTAATACTAATTTAATGTGGTATATATATCGTTATTTGATTTAATGGTAATAGTGTTCCTTGCTATTCAATTAATAAAATAGGTATTACGAATATCAAATTTATTTAATAAGGATTATTTTTATTAGGAAATTCGTATCAATTTTGTAATATAATTGTATTTACTATTTGGTTATCATTATTATAGGTTACATTTATCGCATATATATTTACTTAACCGAATCTAAATTACGGTTGTAGAGAGAATTTAAGAAATATTTAGAGAAATAATTTAAAATCGGAATAATAATTAGAAACTAAAGTACATGAATTGGACCATTGGTGGTCCAAGAAGCAAGAAGCATTGAAAACATTATCGTGCAGTTGAGTAAATAAGACGCGGTTCTCGAAATTGATTAGTGATAGACCCAAGTTCTTTTCGACATTCTTCAGCAGTATGATCCTTTCTGCTAGCCACACAACGATGTCCATAAGCCAGTCTATCCAAAAAACACTTAGACGCAGGGCCATCAATTATGGGGGTACAGAGAAAAAGGAATCCTGATTTGAAACCCCGAGAGAGGTGGCATTCCAACCTCGTGCAGACAAAGATAAAAGATTCGCCTGAGGCAAAATAAATATATTAAAAAACAACTCAAGATTTTCATGATCCTCCGGGAAAGAATTCTTGATCCGATATTTCCCAAAGGCTGCTTAAATAATATATAGATTTGTATTTGATATTTTTCATAATTTATATAATACAATAATTGTATAATAAAAAGTCGACAAAAATAATGTTAAATGGACCAAACTTAACTTTTCATAACACCTCACCTACAGTAATCTTACCTCACCTACAGTAATCTTACCTCACCGACAGTAATCTCACCTAACCTCAAGTACCTCAAGTACCTCAAGTAACCTTAAATAATCTACCGTAACAGAAACGAACCTAACCTAACGTAATTTAACGTAAATTAATCTGTAATATAGTTAAAATATTGTACCCTGTTAACTTTCGTAGTTGTAAAACTATTTTTATGAATCATGTGTTTATTTGGAATTTCAACAGAGAAATAACTAAAAAGGATTATATAATTTCAGTCCATTAAGGGAATTTTAATCAGGTTTATTAAATTATTTATTGGCCATTTATGCAATGATTATCTCGTTAATTGACCCTTAATTCGTAAATTTGAAATGAATTTCATTGTTAAAATTGGAATAAATAATTATTTCTTATGAACTTTATGAAATGCCAAACCGAAGAGGTCTTCATTACATAATCGATATCTCTCGAGAGGAACAACAATTGACCTCATTTCCGATAGCCAATGACCTATAATTGATTGTTGGTCAATCGTATATATGGACATGACCCTAAAAATTCGTCCGTGTCTTTCGTTAGATAAGGAAATTTGCATTTAATTATACAAAAATTCGAAATTATATAGCTAAAAATTATAAGAAAATTAAGATATTACTTGAAATGTCTAGAAAAATCATAATTTTACATAAATTCAAAATATTTTTAACTTTGAATAATGTGCGAAACTTATAGAAAATTATGTTAAGTAAATTAGGAATTATGCATTATATATACAGAATTTTCTTATTTTTAAAAATTTTCATGAATAGCCTTAAATATGCCATTTTCAATTAGAGATTCAGTGCAAGGAAATAACTTTCTGAACTTACATTATAAAGGATGTATTTGTGATGTTTAGTTTTTTATTACACTTTTTAGGTATAATTCATTTATAAAATTAATAATTCAGAATATTTCTATATAAATATTTAAATGATTATATGTAAATACTTCTGCAATTTGTTTAAAAGTTTATATTTACTGTATATAATTTAATAATTTTTTTGTTTTAAATAAAGGCGTGAATTTGGATTTTTTTTGATAGACCTTTATACATTATAACGATAAAAAATATCTCTATTAATAACAAGCATTCAGCTGTATAAATCTATTAAGACAACCCAGTTAATATCTATCCTATTGATGAAATTCATAAGTGAAGAAATAGTCGCTTTAAAGCTAAAAAAAGTAACTTGGACTAAATTAATTTATATAAAGTCATGACTCTCTTTTTTTGGAATTAAATGTAGTTAGACATTTTTTATGACTTCCAAGTCCGGGCTATGACCCAATGATCTGTCAATTCTAAGAGTAATGAAAGCTTCTAATTAACATAAGTATTTTTTGCGTTACTAAATAACCAATTCGGAATCAAACTAACCAATTTTCATTAGTGTTTATCAGAAATTAAAGACCTTCTATTGGTCATAATAATTAAATTTAGAATTGGTAATCAGTGAAAGTGAAAATACGTATTGTGTTATTTTATTTAGGATCAGCCGTTTCTAACGTTTTTCTAAGTATATCTGATGATTACTTTAACGGTTTAAACCATAATTGGCTTAACAATTTTTTCTCTCCTATGAGGTAATTCTATACTGTCGCTTTTTAAGATTTAAGAAATATATTAAATTATATAGGGCAACTATTTTTTAGTAGAAACCAGCCATTAAAGAATGTAAATTAAGATAGACGTATTTTCACTTGCACTATATAACCAATTCTGATTTGGATTTCAACTTTATACCAATGGAAATTGATTCCGTTTATGTTGATCCAGATTCAGAATATATTATTTAGTGCACGTGAAAATACTTCTTATATATTCAACAATATGCTTATTTGTGTTGAATTCATTTATTAACAGTAAGAAAAAAATATTGGTTAGAATTAGAAATTAACTTCGTCATTAAAATGTGATATTATTTGTTGTTTCTTATGTAAATATTTTTAATGTACTGTAATTAAAATTCATAATTAAAAAAGTGATATAAATATTTTTTTTTTTTTAAATAATTTTAAAAGAGTTATTTATATATAAATAAATTGATTTATAAGACTAAACTGTCTATACCGTAAAACGGGTTACGTCGGACGTGGGGTGTATTCGGACGGTATATATAGTCTGATAATTAAATAGGTATCAAGTAGATATACATTTTAGTTCTAGGTGCAAAAGTTTATAGCTATTTGATGCCAATTTAATTATCCGACTTGACTGTCCGAATACACCCCACGTACGACGTCACCCCGTTTTACGATACCCAATTGTACTAAAAATGTTGATGGTGGGTCCATTTTGTTACCGAAAACATCTAACTTGCTGATATCTCGATAGGAATAAATGTTCCATATTTATGCAATTTGTTAGGTTAGGTGCACTTGATATATTTTCTTATTATTCTATTTCACTATAATTTCTGTTGAGATAACAGTTCCATGTAACTGATTTTAATTTTTTTTATATATATAAGAAAAACATTGTAAAATATATTTCAATACTAAATAAAACTTTGTTTATATCAATAAGTAACTTTTATATCAATGACAAACTTCATTACACAGTTATATAACATAGACCTTGATTATACGCATGAATGGTGGACAGACGATATTTCATTTACATTAAGTTGACACTTAGCACAATATACTCTACACTTTATATATCATCTGGTGTATTACGTAACTGCAATTTCGCTCTTTGACTTTGAATTCAATGGGATTATTGTCAATAAGAGATCAATTATTAAGTGTTTTTGTCATTGGTGCATCACATAAACAACATAATTGAATGACATGAAGATGTATGGCTTTCCATATCATGAGACATATATTCTATTCAGAAAAACATTACCAGCATATATTTCTAGTTTATGATATATTTATTATTGTTTACTGCTTTTAAATTATGTGCTAATTGTTATTTAAAAAAGTGTAAATTAAAATATATTATTTATGAAAAATAAATATAGACAACTGTGACTCGTGAAATGTGACGCACTCCACAATATCGATAAAGAAAGAAGAATGTGCCTCAATTTTCTTCTATAATTTAGATGCTATCTATACAGGTTTAGATATAATGATAGAATTTAAATTTAATTATTTTTTATCTTATATGTTTATTTTAAAACACTTTCTCTATTTATTTTAAATCGTTTTTAACATAATTGTTATATGTAATTGCATATGCTGCTCTATGTATAATAAATAGTCAAATAATGATATCCTTATAAATACCCAAAAGTCAACAAGGAAGCGGGAAAAATGTACTTATAGAAGCATGTCTTTGTTTTAAATTGGTATTTCATAGTAGTGATATATGGTCTTCTGACATTGAACGGAAATTAATACTTTATAGGTATCTAATGAGGAATTAATTTTTAACTGAAAAACACATAATTCATCTATTTACACATACTTATTTGTGTTATTTAATTACTTATAAGAGATGAGGGAATCACGATTCTTATAAATCTGTTTTTAAAATGTATCTTTATCAGGGATCAAATGATAAAAACTTCCTTGGATAATGATATATTAAGTTATGATTTATATACATGTCTAAGTCATTCAAATTTATTTTAGAAATAATAAATTGCGAAATATTGAACTTTTGATAGTCCTAAGTAATGAAGGTCGGTATAAGGACCTCTGTCAGGTCTATTTTTGATCAAAGTTGATATTACGGAAATATCAATATTTATACTGTCACCTTGGTCGAAACATTGATATTGCTATGATTTATTTCGGTTAATAGTAAATCTTGAAAATCATAAAATGAAATTATATACTCCTGTTAGAAAAATGTACAGATATATGATCAGTTCATTTTAAATATTTGTCATGCAGATAATATATAAAATCTGGAACGTTACATGAATAAATTGTATACCAACACAATATAAATTAGGCCTATAAAAAGATGCGGCGGTTAAGGAATAAGACGGTTGAAACATTTTCAAGGGCATCATTCCTAAATTAAAACCTTTTGTTTTTTAACAGTCATCAAATGTATATATGTAAATTTCATTCTCCTAAAATTCAGCTACAATATATCCAGAGACTGGTTTTAAAAATTTGGAAGCTGAAAAACGAAGTGCAATTGTGTCCTCGGCAATTTTCTATCATCCAATTTTATATTAATATTATGCAGTATCTTTACATATTCATCATTTTCCAAAAACACTTGCAATCAATGAGTTTTTCATTCATATGTTTAATCAAAATTAAAAATTTTTATGTGAAAAAATCGAAAAATAATTATACTAAATATTATCTGTAATTCGTTCAATTTTTGTTGTTCATATACTATAAGTTGCCAATCGTAAATTTATAATAATGACAATTTATTATAAATGATTTTTGGCATTCAGAATTGATTTTAAAAATTGGCAAATAATATTACTAAATATATATTTTTCATATAAAAAGTGAATAAAAATGAAATATTTTTTGAATGAAAAGTATGAAAAAATTCGATTATAATCAAATATTCTCGAAATGAAATTAATGAAATGACTGAAATTAAAAAGAGAAAGTAAATAAATTAAGAGTAGAAAAATAAAATTCAAGATCGCGGTCACAAACACTTTTTTCAATATTAGCATAGGCCTAAAATTAGACTCCGTTAGAGCCTACATATATATAGATACTTTATTATCATATCTTGGAAGCTTTACAAAGGAAATTTTATATAGAATCATTTTTGCTGTTCAATTTTTCAATTGTTTAACCAGTATACCTTAACTTTAATAATTAAATATCCTGACTATAAAAATTATAATTATTTCCCAATTAAAAATAAAAATGAAATAAAAAAATATTTATTATAAGAATGAGATGGATGAGGACGAGTCAATATATTCATTTACGTACGAGTACGATCTATAATAGATATTTCTATTTCTATTTCCACATGAAACTAAATATA
>JAJNBT010078493.1:0-13240 GCA_028455955.1 Notopais sp. p TS-2021 | reverse complement strand
CGAAGCTTTTCCCATTGATACTCAAAAAAATCTACTCGATTAGGGAGCACGCGCCCCCCCCCCGATTATGATATGAGTCAAAATGGACTTCAAAAAATGACCGCAAACAGATTAAGTGATTTAGAATTAAATTTGTTCGTTTTGAAAGCGACGATGATTAATGCAGTGTTCAGAAAGCTATCTAGAAACCGTATAGGCACATTGTTATCTGAATGGAATACGAATGAGGTGATTAAATGTATTCCATTTAATTATGGTCACTCGTATATATTAAATGAATATTCCATTAAGTCACTCTTATAGATAAACAATTAACTGAATATTCCAACTTTTGCCTATTTATTGGAATAGATACTTCATCTTTGCCTATTTATTGGAATAGATACTCCGATTTTTACATATTTATTGGAATATATTCCAACTTTTACATATTTACTATAATGTATATAAAACTGCGCAATTGGCTTGTCCTAATTGTTTTGTTATGGAAATAGTAAAGAAAGTGTCTTGCTTCAGATTTGACTAAGTAATTTTGTCTATTTAAGGAGATCCTATGATGTAATCTTTATTTCAGAGGGGGTTAAGGAGGTGCATCATCCCCCATAACAATTAGCGAACCCCCCCTACACATTGTGCTGGGTTATTGAGAGAAGAGAAAGTTACGTTGCAGAAGCCATTGCAATATAGAAATCTTAACAAGGATAACAGTTCTTATATGCTTAGACGATGGGCTTTCGATCGATCAACAATCGCCTCTATGACCTAAATGCATAAGTATCAAAATCGTGTCCGGTTGTAAATTAGGTTAGGTCGTTAATTGAATGTAGTTTATGAAAATGTGTGGACATTGCAGTTGCATCGCACGCCAAGAAGAAAGTTATACGTTGCCAGTAGGGAGACGTAGCAATTTTCAACGTCTTTCTTAACTTATCCGGCAACGTTTGAGAACGTAGCGTAATATTCCGTATTTATGTAGAACGTCTAATTTACATCTAGATTATTTGGTTGCATGCACGTTGTAGAACGTTGGGATGAAAGTTATAAAGTTATCTGGTTGAGCACTCGCAACGTATTTTTGTGATTGAATCAAGCGATCAACTTTTGTTATATTGATCAAATCACTGAAGCATTTGATGATAACTTGATGAATTGAATAGAATGGATTCATCACTAATGCGTTTTGAAAATCAAAACGATCTTGAACTATATTTTCTTGATTTAATTTAATATAAATGATTTTGAAAATCAAAACAATTTCTAAAATTCAGTATTGCTTGATTGTTTTATAAATATAGGATGGATATTGGATCTCTGATGAATTCGTGAAGAATATTTGCAGGATCGTGTAGAAATTGGTTATTTTTAGAATTCTTCAAAATCGGCCGAGATTCTCTTTGCATATCGACGAATTTCGTTTAATTTATTTATACTTGGCCGTTCATTTCTAATCCTTATTTAGAACAAAGACATTCTTGGCACAAAGCACGAGTTACTTTGCTTTCCATTGATTTTAAAAAGGAGTGCCACAAACTGTGGCATTGGAAGAAAAGAAATTTTCAAACGATGCCATCATGCCAATCGATATATATTGCCCTAATTTCTCCTTGCAAAGAGAGTTTTCAATATTTACAAGTAGAGCTTTTATTTATTTATCGAATGGATCATTGAGTTTAAATAAACCCATCAGATTGTCTTTATATTAAATTAAATTATATAACATAATACATATATATATGTATTTAATATGTACTTAAATTTATACAAACAATTAAATTATTTAATTCATAATAAAATACAATGAAACAATAAAAAATCCTTGACAATAAAATATTATTAATTATAATTTATTGTTCTGTATTCCATAGAACATATTTTCACGATTGATTTTCAGAGTGACAATTACTTTTACTTTTTCCCAAAGACACATCCGGTCGCATAGTGCGAACATTCAAAAAAATTAACAGTCGCATACAATGATGATTATCTCGTCTATACGGGTGATGCTGCAAGAAAACGCATCGTGTCACTTTCAAATGACCTCGTTAAACGGATGTATATCATTGGTGGGATCTTAACAGGGTTTTATATGACGTCATACATAGTAATTGATCTTGAGGGTGATAGTATTTTTTTTGTTATTTTAAGTGATTTAAATCACATCCTATTTGTCATTTAATAATTTAAAACACATCCTTCATCCTATTTTTTATATAATATAAATAAAGATATTTAATTAATTATTAAAATTAAAATTTTGCATTTCCATTGTTATTGTTTAGTATTAATTTGTATTACAATATATATATATATATTGATAACAGTTACACAATTTTGGATTGTTTTTAAACAGATTACAAAACTATTTTTGTTTCAAAATATGTCGCAATTTATATGAAATAGTTAAAAACATTTTTTTCATAACTATTTTAAATTTCAAAATTTATTTACATATTTTTTTGCCACATGCAGTACTTTGTTTTAGAGAACAATCGATATATAAATTTGTTATCTACTGTAAATCATGTGATTCTATTGTGGGAATTTGATTATTATATTGTGGATTGGTAAATACTTATATTGCCATCAGTCAGATTATATCTTTTTAATTTAACAATTTAAATTCAAGATGAAAACATAAATTATTTAGATTATGTTGGTCATAATACGTACACTTATACTGACATAACCCAATCTGACATAACCAATATCTTGTCTATCGATGTCTTGTTTGTGATAATTTTTTTCTGCCTATAATTCGCATAATAAATTGATGCAAATATAAAAAATAATAAAAATATTTTTCCAGTGAATAATCGTCATTTCTGACGAGTAGATATCTAATATTATATATTTGACCTCATGAGATCAAACAGTCAGGTCAAATTGTATCTTCATCTTTAGGCGTCTTCCATTTAAAACATCATATGAGGTCAATATTTTTAATGCCTCTTTAAATCGAAAACTGCTTGTAAAATATCGAATTCTTTCTTTGCATTTTGCAATTTTTTGACAGAAATTATTTTAAGACAAACCTAACCTAATTCAATTAAAATCAATAAATTTATTTAACTTTTATGTAAAAAATGATTCGGAAATTCCTAAATATAATTATCTATTATATTTCATATAATTTGACAAGCGAAAGTCTTCACTAATTGGGTGTAATTGGGCTGAAATCGAGTAATACGGATCTATACATATAGAGAATGGACTTCCGCTAGCTTAGTATTTATTTATTTTATTTCTTTATTTATTGTTACAAATATATATAATTGGTACAGTAATATTACGGAAGTAACTACACCTAAATGCAAGCATGCAACAGCAATATATATAGTATAGATAAAAGTTAAATGTTGTTTTTTATGTAACCGGATATAAAACCGAAGTTATTTGGTTAGGAAAGATTATCATATTAACTTTCACTGGAGATAGTAAATTCTTGTACTCGCGCGCTCTAAGAATGGTTCCAATGATGGCGACAACGCGGGAGATTCCGGATCTCCCTTTGTTACTCTACGATGGGCGCTTCGAAATATATCCGCCCACAAAAAAAGAAACCTTCCTAAGATGTGATGTTGTATATACTGTATAGTCCTGATATGTTTTAAGTTCAATAACTTCAAAGCCGACCAATGAACTGTCGTTTCTGCTGCAACTTATTCTATTGCATCACGTGAAAGAATTTTTAAATATGGAAATTATAACCACTCGGATGTCCTTCTTTGGAATGTCTCATAGATGTCTTGCAGGATAACTTTCTAAAACAACTTAAAGGAAAGGTCATATATCCTTTATGTCTCTAGGATGACGTCATTTGACATAGGGGTGTTGGATCGACGGAAGTTGAACGAGAAAGAAGACAAGTAGGGAACCCACCTTTAAATCTTCACTTTCTCTCTCCGTGATTTTGCTTTTCACGATTTTATCATCCGTAGAAATTGTTTATTTTTAAACAATTAATTATATTATTTAATGATTTAATTATTATTTATCAAGTTTAATTCCCCTTGAAATAAATAGAAATCACATCACTTTAAAAACCATCAATTGGTTTCACTTTTTATGCTCTACTGATCTCGAATATGTAGTCGATATTATATAAATATTATTATATAGATAATTTTAGATTACTATGGATAGATCAATCCTATTTGAGATCAATCTTATTTTAGATTGATCATCTTATCTCATTTAGGTCTTATCTATTTCGGATCAATATTTAATTCTAAAATTTAATTATATTTTAGGTAAATAGAAGACCTACTCTTAAATGTTTTTGCCCATTACACTATTTACCCTAATACAATAAAGGTAATTAACAAATAGGGTCAATATTATAAATCAAATATTTATTTGTTCTTAATCTTGACCTACCATCATGATCAGGCGTATTTTCCTATGAACAATATTTCCAATCTTAAACGAAATAAAGAATCTTTTTATAGACGGAATTCAATTACATCAGTGTTTGTCAAAAATTTAGAGCATCCTATTGGTTGATATTATTTTTGATTAGATTCAAATCAGTTTTATACAAATGATTACTACCAGTGACAATAACAGAATATTACACAAATAATCAACTGTAATAAGTAACTATCGATATTTAATTATATATCAATATTTAAAGAAGTATTATTTTATTAAAATTAATATTTTATTTAAAAAATAAATTCATATTTCAAATATATATTTCAAAAAATAAAAAATAAATCTCAAACATAAATTGGTTTAATTTTCTTAAAAACGATACTTTTGTTATTGCAAAATGAAACATAGAAACTGAATTTGAAATATTTAAGATTTGGACAAAAAATATCTTGGATAACTCCTTATAAGTCGTTGAAATCTCCCGATTGCAATACAATTACAGATTTATTTATGACTAGGTATTGCTGAATGGAGTAAGATTTATATGATATTTGACTTCATATTTATTGAATTAATGGCAGAGAAACGAACATAGTTTGTATATTATAATTTATTCAAACTAGTTTCCCTTTCTTGTATATGGACTCTTTATTCACCTTTGTTGACTTTCTAGAAAGTTTGTTTTCTATGTTTAAGCTCCGCATACAGTATATTATTATACATATGTATCGGGAAATCCTGATAATTTATAGACTTGTTTTCCAGTGAACAGATAAAGTTGAACAGATACTGCGAATAAATCGTGTAGCACCCTTGATTTAGAAGTTGGTATATAACACCCCTGATGTAGATAGTTAGTAACACCCTATATTTGGATGGAATTCAACAAAAACATCATTTAAATGGGTCCTCTTTCGTTAAGTGTTGTGGTCTGCGTGCTTGACTCTGCATCATAAGGTCGTTTATTCGAGCCCCCTCTGAGGAGCTTGTCATTGACTTTCAAATAAATATATTTGGTTAGGGAGCTCGCCCCCAGTTTTGATTTAAGCCAAAATGGACTTAAAAAATTGAACGCAGAGATGTTCGTTCTGGAAAATCCGTAAAAAAATAGGCTTTGATATTTTGAAACTTAAAGATTGTGCACAGTTGTAGCCTTTCCATTTTATTTGTTAGGGAGATGTAGGCTGTTGAAATCTTTCTTTCTATATTTTCGTCAGAGAATTAAAGAAATGCATCAATAAACATTAAAGTTACAAAAACAAAGACACTATCATCAATTTATAAGAAAATCTTAATTAATTGTAACTAAGAATTTCTATAATTAAGATTCTATATTATGACGCGATGAAAATCAAGATTAGTCAATCAAGCGTCAATTGTTGCGAGAATGATTGCGATCAATTTTGAAAACAATAGCACTCGAATACGCTTTAATATCTTTTACAATGGAATACAAAATCGAAATTAATATATTCAGCAACAATCTGCAATGGAAACTTTCACTGATATTCATGAAAATTGATGATAGAAAAGTCTTCTAAAAAACACTTATTTTGTATATAATGACGCAATTTTTGGAGTCTTAAAGCGAAACTGAGATGCAAAAATGTAATCATGTTAACTGATTACAATATAAGATAACTAAAATTGATTTATTATCTGTTATCACAACACAATCAGTAAAACTACATCATTAAAATATAAATAAGAGAAAACTCGTATATGGACTTGAGTAACTCTATTAATTATTAAAAGCACTTAATTGCTTTTCAAGAAAGTATAAGTAATTTTTACGAATAAATCGCTATAATATATATATAATTGGATTTGCATAGTTTCAATATGAAATAAAAATGTAAAACACTGTGAGCAATATCATCAATCGAACGATATAGCAAAATATTGTTCAAAACTTTCGTTTTTTGATTAATTTAAGAAATTTGAGATTCTCAGATATTTTCCAACCGTAAATCCTGTTCCTACAATTTATTTAATGATATATAATTTTCCTAAGATTTGTTACAAAATGAAAACATAAATTTCCATTTATCAAAAAAAATAGATTTTTGGTTTTAAAAAGTTGTATCTAAGGGGGTTTTGTCGTATGATCTTTCAAGGGTGGTCATTTCCAAATATATAGGTTAAATGCTTTAACAAGATAAAAGATGTCCCGTAGTTTATGTTTCTGTTTTCTTAAATTTTTAAACTTCTTTCATTTCATACTTTTTTCAGGATTATATTTCAGATAATTTACAATTTTTTTTTGGGGGGGGACAATCGATAAAAATGGAGACCACGATACAAAGTATCAAAGTATCTTCCCAAGTTCTAATTCGAGACCGTTAGGTTAGGTAAAGTCTAATATGAACTGATATATTAATGCAATACGCTAATTGCTAACTATCGTTGCATACATTAATGCTATATCCTTTGATTAGGTATTTACAATTAACCCTAATTTTAAACAGTTTCAACGTTTGAACACAAAAAATAATAATCTGAAAATATTGAAATTTTTTATTTTAAATTAATTTTTTATTTTTTAAATAAAACAACTTCAATTTCTACTCAAAATATGAATTATCTAACTGTATCTGCGTATCAATATGATATATATATATAGATTAAAATCCAACTTTAAAAAAATATGACAGCTAAAAACTGAGTTAAAAAACAAGTGAAAGGTATAATATTTGTTTACATAATCAATGAAAAGCAAGTATCAATGTTGATTTAAATTGCTGCCGAATAAATTACGTTATAATGGCGCACGAGTTTACATTATGATAATCAATTTTATAAATAGTAATGAGTAATAACAAGTCATTCTGTTTGTTTTGATTAGTTTCTTTTACATTTTTTTATGAATGACTGATAGATTATAAGTTATAAATAGTTCATAATATGTTATGAATAGTTTAATGTAATTTATATATTTTAAAATACAATTAAAACAGATTCTATAAAACTTGAAGCTTCATACATTTTTTTGAATAAAATTGTTTATAATCTATTTATTGAAAGTTCCCGAATAATTCGAAACAGCTGATTTCATTTTCATTTTTCTAAATATCCTGATTGTTCATGCATAATATAGTGCATCAATATGCATAATATAGTGCATCAATATCCATAATCTATATATTAGGTATATTCATCAATTAAGAAATTTGAGTAATTTACACATATATATTTTTGAAAGTATTTTTCCGTTGACTTATTTTCCATATTATTTCTAGTATAAATTTGAACGCGGTTCATAAAATAATATCTCTGTTAGTCAATAAAAATGTTGTTATTACGTAAGTTGTTCATCCTCTGATGAATTTTGGGTGGATATCAAAAGCTTCATTATGACTTAGAAAAAATTATTCATTGCGTAAATTTTTTTTGTTTTCAATCTTATAATAAAGTGAAATATGTAATTTTTTTAAAGAACTTTCCTTTTTCATTGTGTTGAAATCTATAGTAATAAGGAAGTTCAAATTTAGAAAGATATCGGATCACTTAAAGAACGAGGCCTCCAGAAATTTACACTTGAAGATCAAGCCCCCCTGAAGGGTAGTTATAGGTTAGGTTAGTGTGGGGGGCCCTTGATCTTGCACTGATCCAATAATTTTTAAAT
Source organism: Notopais sp. p TS-2021 (assembly GCA_028455955.1). Classification (NCBI taxonomy): domain Eukaryota; kingdom Metazoa; phylum Arthropoda; class Malacostraca; order Isopoda; family Munnopsidae; genus Notopais; species Notopais sp. p TS-2021. The sequence goes on along the minus strand of JAJNBT010078493.1, from coordinate 5,241 downwards.
TTCCTTTTCAAATTTTTTTTCAATTTTTATTTAAAATAAAAATATTTTCTACTGAATTTAGTTTCCCCAAAAAAATTGTCACTTGAATGACGATAAGAAACCTGATGAGATAAAATATTTAAATTTCTGTAATCTTTCCAGTCATTTATTCCACCTTATTGGATTATAAATTCCATTTAACCGCGTCGAATTAAACTATAGTTTAAATAAATGCGACGATGTCATTTAATCTAAAATAAATAACACCAACTTTCCAATTAAAGTAATTGACTTCAATCGTCATGGATATATTTTCAATAAACTTCAAGTAGAGAAAGTTCAATTGTAGTATAAAATAAAGACTTTTTTGTACGATTAAATACGAGATAAACAATGATCTCCGTGGCATCTTGACTGATGCAAGAAACTTTATACTAATTATTTAATGGCTACAATTTGTAGTGACCATCAATATCTCTAGTTTAATACTCTGTGTGTATCCCATGTATTTTAGTCATTATCGAGTTTAACTGGAACGCCGATGAAAACTGAGGCAATTTAATAGGTCGATTAAATTGATGAGGGATAGTACCTTTTTAAAATTATTGAATTAAAATAATGAGGAATAGGACATTTTCAACATAATTAAATAAAAAGAAAACAGGACAAAGATATTTTTCCTGATTAAAATTAGTTACAAATATCTATTCAAAAAATAATTGAATATATATTTTTTTTCTGAATTAAATTATTTATTATAATTACTTGTACTCCATTAGCTATAGTATTAAATTTCTTTATAAGCTTTCTCTGGTTCCGTCTACTTGGAACAAAGAATAAAGTCAGGGGTGAATGCGGACATATTCGGACAAAACAAACTGCGACAGGATTATATTTTCAAGATGAAGTTGCACATAAATCACTCTTGTAGAAGGCCGATACGGATTTTGCTTTGACAAATATACTAAGTGAATTTTGTCGGATGCATTTTAAATTCGACAACCGGAATATTCGTCCCGGACATTCCGTCCCCAATTACAAATAACGTTAGGTTAGTTTATAATACGGGGCGGAATGTCCGGGGGCGAAAAGTCCTAGAACCTTTAAATTCGAATGTAGTTCATTTGGGAGGAATTCATTAAATCTCAGTTTCAAATAATAATGAAATTTACCAGTATATGTAAGAGGAATAATAATAAATATAAATATTCAAACGTTTTTAACGTAACTTAAACATGTGATGACGTCATTAGTAATGTCAACGAAATGGCTGCGCTGCGCACTGCGAAATTGAACAGATAGGAAGGAACATTTTACAGTAATATATTTATTGACTCAGTTCATCAAAAGTTCATTTCTTGAGTAAATAACAGATTATTTGACAATTTGTCCCCGATATTAAAAATAAAATAATAACCGAACCTAACCTACTATAATATATATAAGTTAATTTTTATATCTGCGAATAAACGCGATAGAATGTAAATAACCATCGCATGATGACTGCTCTTTTGTGTTCCTTGATGTGCATATAAATGGGTGGTTACAACACGATTTCATGTCAACTGTTTCAATAATTTGAGTTCTCGAATATCTGCACTTCTAGATTATAGGAAACTCGAATTTCGATAAATTTAAAATAATTTTTCGATAGTTTTCGATAGATCAGATAAATTTTTATTACAATATAAATTGAATTGGCAGTTGGATGGAGGACCTAGTCTCGACCGACTCGTATGATCAGTAATGGCTAATGTGGTTATAATCTGTAACAACAGGTACTCAGGTACTAACCGCATCAACAATAAATAAAATAAATGTAGTCCGCTGGTTGTCGCCTGAGAATATATTCAAATGTACACATGTCTATAAAAAAAGTGCAGCTTCTCTTTTTGTTTTAGGCTGTGATCAGAAAGTCAGTTTAGATTATGTAACCAAAGAAGTGCATCAGGTCTGATTTTTAACCTAATTTTCTATTACTTATTATTTTCGTAAGTTGAATCATTGCCAAAAACGATGGCATACTTAGCTAAATATTCTTGTTTACACATACTAAAAGTTAATTGGATTCATCCTACAGGAGAAACTAAATCTAAATTACTCGGAATAATTGACTAGATTCAATAGCATGTTTATTTTAAACTGAGTCTTTATTTAGGCAACTTTTCCATATTTAAAAATGTAACAGGAAATCTTTATTTGTAAACATATTAATTTAGATTTATGACTTTCGAAAATTTCTCGCATTAAATCACGTATGAAAGCTAAACTTTTAATGACTAAAGACAAACTTTTTTATTCTTTATTAAAATTATACAGTAATTATATAGAATTTTAATAATCTTAAAGTTTTTTGTCTTCGAAAAAACTTATATATACTCTATATTAAATAAAAATTATTAGATACGAGCAAGTTTCTCCTGCAGTTAATATTAAATCTTAATTTGTATGACCTGTGGAGAAAATTGATTAATTCTATTTTTATTCATAATTGAATGTAGGAGAAAATTCATCATTTTTTTCTTTATGACCTGCTGTAAATAGAAAAAAGATAGATCTATTAATGACTTTTGAATTAAATTGCAATGAAAGTAGATGAAATCTACTTACTTTTTATGACTTTGCAATAATGTTGCAAAGTATTTACTTCTATTAAATGTATTGTATGCATGCAAAATGTAAATAATTAAAGTGAAATTTGTATATTTACATATAAATAACGAGAAATTTAAAAAGTTGTTCGTTGAAAAATAAAAATTAAATGAGTTCCATTGTTAATTATTTGTGTTTATTGAAATAACTAAACCTTAATTGTATTTGCAACATATCTTGCAATCGATGCGTGTATATTTGCATTAGGGATTTACTTTGATGCCTATTTATCATTTGACAAAATTCGGAAGAAAGTATAAAATATAATTCAATTATTAGTAATTAAAGAATAAATTATAAATTAATTGATAAAAAAATAAAAATAGGTTCAATCAACTTCGTTATCAATTATTTTAGTTTGAAAATTTGACCTATCTAATCTGATAAATTTTTTCAAATTCAATTTTTTTCCTGTCATCTGAACCTCATTTTATATTAAAAATGATGACCTTTTTTACATAAGATGGAAGTGCCATAGGTCAAAAATCAGTAGAACCTAACCTAACCTAACCTTATATAACCAATATGTTCATGAAACGTTTTGTGACCAAACCAGATTGAATGATGAAATTTGTTGCAATATTGCACCGCCAAAAACCGAATATATATATATCAAGAGTGACAAATAGGAATACAAGAAATGAAATTCAAGATATATATAATTAACTTTTCAAATTTTCAGCAAAAATCAAACAGAAAACAAACCATTAGAAAATATCTTTTCTGGTATCAAAAACCAAATTAAACATTTGAAACTAAATTAAAAATATGTTTACAAACTACTTAAACGTACTTCCATTTTGAAATTTCAAAAGGCTACAATTACCGAACGAATTTAAAATTACTAATATGATATTTCTGTTTTTGAGACACTTGAGACAAGCTCTGTCGTTAAAAAAACGTCTGTCTTTGAGATAACTTCTGTCTTTTAAACATCTTTGTCTTTGAGAGAACTTCTGTCTTTGAGACAACTTCTGTCTTTTAGACATCTTTTGTCTTTGAGAGAACTTCTGTAGTTGAGACAACTTCTACAGTGGAGAAAACTTATGTCGATGAGACAACTTCTGTCTTTGAGACATCCTCTGTCTTTGAGACAACTTCTGTTTTTGAGACAACTTCTGTTTTTGAGACAACTTCTGTCGTTGAGACAACTTCTGTCTTTGAGACAACTTCTGTCTTTGAGACAACTTCTGTCGTTGAGGAACTTCTATCTTGGAGATAATTTAAATTGTCTGTAGAAAACGAACTCAATCTAACCTAACTACTGACCAATGTATCTAATAAAGAGTTATACTTTCTAAGTCTCACAGTCGGTTGCTGACATTTCAAAATATAATTATTTTATTAAAATTGAAAATGTTGAATATGTCAACAAAATGATAATGTAACTACAATGAAGTTATTAGTAGTACACGCTGTAACTGCAAACTATATCTATCAGTTTTATATCTTCGATATTTCAAAGTCAACATTTTCAAAGTGGATTCTTGCATGCTAATACGATCAAAGTGGTTAGACTTGAATCCACTTACCGACGTCTTACTTTAAATACTAAGAGATGACGCTGCTAAATTAATGGAAAAATATATCTACTCAGCCTATCGGATGATATACCAAGGACGCTTCCCGCTGGAAACTTCGACCTTGTTTCTCTGATCATGTGATGATGGTACATGGGGGATGAATCCTGATCATTATTTAATTGCGTCATCTTCAAGTAACAATCTAGAATCTAGAATCTACATGATGACGTTCTAGGATAGATTGGTCATTGACTTTTATATAAATCTAGAATCGTTACGATAAGTTTCATATAGCTTACAATGGCTCTAGGAATTTGAAAATTCCACCAATAGCTGAACCGATCGTCTCCATGAACTAGATTCGAAGCAGAACAAAATTCAAAACCGTTCCCCGAACTTAAACGACCTATAACGATCAGTTTCTATTGGTTCTTATATAAAGTTAACCATTCGACATCGTCGAAATTATAATGAAGGTGAAAGCGAACAAACCCACCGGTTGGTTGTTGAGTAGAGTGGCCTAGCGCTTTCACTCAGTCGACAGTGTTTCTCCGGGTTTCCGTTCTGACGGATGTAAGAGGAGTCCTTAGACCATTCTAGGAGTCGAAATATAGAAAGGTCTCGATATATATAAGCAGGTCCTTCAGTCTTCAATCATCTAGTCTTGTAGTGAACCCCAGAAGAGAAGTGGATTAACCATACAGTTGTTGATTCGTTATACAAGTGATAAAGTGTTTAACAGTGATTAAAGTTGATAACTATAGTAGTGGAATTATTTAAAGAAAGGTAAGATAAATTATTAAATTACATTTTTTTTAATTAAAAAATAGTCAAATTAAATATATCTATCTGGATGCAATACTGCGTAACTCATAATATTAAATAGATTAGTAATTAAAACTATAGTAAAATATTTTTGTCAATAAAAATTTTCCATATTTCTAATCCATTTTGCGTGATAATTTTTAAAAAATTCTAATCATATAGACCAATACTGGTACAATACTGGTACAATACTGGTACAATATGATCAACCGTAAAATATATAAATTTGCATTAAAACCGTGTGTAAAATATATAAATAAAA
>JAJNBT010078415.1:0-11384 GCA_028455955.1 Notopais sp. p TS-2021 | reverse complement strand
CAGGTCAAAAAAAGGAAGGCCAAAATGTAAATTCAGAGAAAGGTGTTGAGAAAAGAAATTTCTAACATTAGTGTTATTTTTAAATTATTCCTTTATTAGATAGATTAAGTATGTAAAATGAAAATCTTGGTTAAGACTTAGTTTATCATATATTTCTTAATATTAAACGTACAACATTTATTTTGATATCATTGTATTGGAAATTAATCACAATTGAACACCCTGTATGATGAATTTCAATATTTTCTATACTTAAATACGAATTAATGTTTTAAATATACTACTATATGAGTCTGGCAATAACGTGCTAAGTCAAAGAATCTGTAATTCTTTTCAGATACATAGTTTTCATCCCTATTTTTCTTTACTTTCCCTTTCATTCAGAAAACCCTATGAAGGTTAGAATCATCATATTTTCTGTGACGTCACCAAGATGGCAACAAAAGAATTATGACTTTACCAAAATCTTAAAATAAATAGTAACTTTTCTAGGCACGGCCGAAAATTTGAAATATATAAGACAAATCTGCAAAAGAATAGCGTATTTTCTCACTCAATTTGTTCATGTGATACATATTTACAAATTTTTATTTACACATAAATAACAGGATTATACTAGCAAAGATTATTCTCAAGTCGTTATAGATTATGTAGTGGTTAGGTATGAACCACAATTTGATTACTTTCAGTTTATATTTGGTAGTATAACCTGCTTCAGATAAACTCGTTCTCGAATATACAAGAAGGGTCGAAGATATTCTCGAGTGTAGACTCAACGAAGTAGTACCTCAATGAAAAATGTGATTACGTTAATGATCTCGAAGAGTTATCGTTTTAAACTACCATTAATTACGGTATGAGTTGGATGCTTCGAATTCAGTTGGCAACTAAATTACCTTACTTCCGTATTTGCAAGTTGTCCCTCCTGAATATACTAATCTAAACCTCTACTTGCCTAAGTCCGACATTGAAGAGCTTTCAAACCTACTTATAGACCTCTGATAATTAATTACCATAAGGTCCGGTAAGAGAAAGGTTATCCTCTAGGATTTTTTGGTAATCGTGACCATCGAGCTGGAGTCGTGGAAGAGACTTTATCCGTTCGGCTAAATAACCTCTACTCTTTCAAAGAGACTTAAATGAATTAATTTGTTTCGCTTGGTTATGAGATGACTACTGAGAAGTTGAAACCGTCGACCACAATCAATTGTTATGAAAACAAATCTTATTAAATTATAAATATCCCTTCCAATAAATGATGATAAACAAATAGATTGTTTTCTAAGTTGTTTTATTCACATACGGTTCAAATATTCTCAGGTTGTTATTATTGCAATGTAAAATGTTGCATAATATTATAAGTACATTTGTATATATACAAATTGTCTTTGTTAAATCCAATCGTAACGTGGATTTCTGTTCAATCAATATGAATTGATTACCACTTTTTAAAATAATAAACCTTTATAGTCGTGATGACTGATAATATTAAAGTTACTTTTCAATTAATATATTAATAATTCAATGTTGTAATCACAATTCACAGCACTCACGAATTAGCGTAACTCTTTTTTGAGCATAACTTTCTCAAACAAAATTTGGGATGTAGATTAGTGTAGTCAACAAAAATGTTAATAAAACTTTATTTTATATTGATGACTGATTACTCTATTACATATTTAATATAAAAAAATGAAAAATATAAGTTTAAATGGTTATAATATATCGAGGTACCTTATAGTACTCCGTTAATCCTTGACTTGGTGTCTGATTCTTAATCCTTCTTACGTATTACAAATAATTAATATAAATTGTTAATCAAAAGAAATATAAACTATTCTATCATTATAATAAAGTTTACATTTTCTTCGCTTTACTATAATTAAATTTTAAATGCATTTTGACTAGCTATAAAAGATATATATATTATCAAATTTATTTTAATAAATTATATGTTTTAATTTTACAAAAAAATTAAACGTGAAAAGATTTTGCAGATTCTCATAATTAATTTGAGAACAAATGTTTTCGTTCATTAAATAGCTTACCTTGAATCGAGATTAACACACCAAATCGATATTCATTGGTGTTTACCAGAAATTAAAGTTATCCTATTGGTAGATAGCATTTTGACTATTTTATTCCGATGTACATACGGAAATATCCCTTGGGTATATGAAAATGTCTGAAATAATAATGCAGTCATCGTGTCACCGAATAGAGAAAGGTTGAATTCATAACAAAAATTCCATAAGGTGACTTTCTTTACATTGTTTATATCATGCACAATAATTTATTTGTCAATAAACAATCTAAATACACAGACAAGTGTTATAATTTACAAATAATATTTCTATCTATGACAACTCAGTCAGATTTTAATTTACTTCTATTGACTAGCAATTAATGTTTATTTATATATACCGGTATATATATATACCAATTATAATCTATTATTTCAGGAACAGTAATAAATATTAATTTAAATATATTGTACGATGGATATGTTTCTTGTGAATTAAAACATTGTATGTGGCAAGATTAAATAATAATTAATAAATTATTCAGCACCGAAGATGGACATATTGTCCGAAAAGCTATGGATAAAAAATAAAAGACGTTTATAATCCTCAAATCACGTCTATTTAAATATCTTATGGAAGTCTTTTTAATATTCTTACAGAAAAATCTTAAAACTTAAACTTGTAAATATTAAAAAACGCTCAAGTTTCAAAACATTATTATTGTAAATTCTTTCTCCCTTTATTTACCATCGCGGCCTTTGAAATTAAAATTATTACATCTAAAATGTGTCTACAAGTATAAAATTGAATTTCCATCTTTATTTATTAATACGTTTTCAAAATGACGGTTTTCTCATTCTCAAAAAACGTATATTTCTTTTCATTTTAATAACGATAAAAGACGCAATAGAAAGAATTAAAAGATTTTAAAAAAGATCTTCTAATCTTTTTGAAACTTTATACAGATCTGAAACTTTAAGGACGTAATATTATTAAAGACACGAAAGTTTTATATAAATTTAATGACTCGAGAAATATGTAATGTACGCGATCGACGTTAAAGCCTTCGAGGAATTATGATCGGATTATATGAAAGAGTTCTTTTACCCTGTAAAAGGACAATTTACCCTAGAAAGCATAATTTACCCTACAAAAATGCACTTTAAAAATTCTGAAGTTGAAAATCGCCTAACATTAAACTTTAAATTCACATAGTTGCTATGTAAGTCAGAGTAAATTTATTCATAAAGAGATTAAATGAATAGTCGAGTATGTACACATACGGTATTATACTTTACATGAACTAGTCGTTATGATGGATTAGATTAAGCTGGTGAATAATTCTCTACTGAAGACTTCAAGATGTAATTTAAATTTTGAAAAATGCTTGATTGCAACCTGTAGAATTAACTTCGGGATTCCAAGAATATGTTTTCTACAACATTGACATATTTTCGTGTGTATTAAAACCAATATGGATCGGAATAAGAATCGCTTTATTGAGGAAATAGGCTCTGATTGGCGTTCACAGGCGGTTGAAGGTTTTCTATTGGTGGATAATATCTTTGACAAGTCTATTCCAATCCAGATCGCTTTTATAGTGAACACGAATATACGCCTATTGTTTTATTTACAAAGAATCGATCAGAATTCTGTTTCTTTGTTTAAATCACTAAAAGTAGGTTTATTTATACATCTGATACACGGCAAAGGACGTAATCATTAGCATATTTTATTATTTTATGCATTAAAAAACCTAAAGGATATAATGACTGAAATAATATTGACATACATCGATTCTTATAATGGTGAACAGACATGCTGATTAGGTTAATTTGACATTATATGCATGGCAGCATTTTGCACTCAACGATTATTTTGAGCTGTTTTATTTTATGAACCATTTCCAGTAGGGATACTACCTTTATATGTTAATACTGTACAACATTAATATATATTCTGATATAGAGAGATAATATTGTTCGTATACTTTGCAGTTTCTTACAAATGCGTGCTAAACAACTATAGAAAGATATTAAAACTGTTACTGTTGACAGAAAACTCTTCATGCAGATCCTAAAGTGTAATTTAATTAAGTAAATTGTTACGAAATAATTATTGTATCTTTCCTTTTTAAGCAATGGAAAGGAATCTAGTTCATCTTATAAAGAATCTTGTAACATTTGCATACAGAAAAATATACTTCATTGAAATGACAAAGATCTTCCTTGAACTAAGTAAGTAAATCGTCAAGGAAAACGACATAAGCGATTTAGTTAATTAAATAATTGAATATATTGTTTCATTATAGTTGAAATTTAAAAGGCATCTTCATCGAAGTAAAGGAGGAATATACCTTTATCAAAAACAGAAGAATATGATAAATCCTACCAAGGCTTGAACCTTGAAACACAATTATGACTTCTTGACTCATTTACCAATGGACCAATTTTCTTTTTGAAAAAAGTATAAAATATAACTTACAAAATATAATTTATTTATTAATTTATCTAATTCCAAAGCTGGCGGAAAATTATACAGTTGTAACGTCAATATTATTATATATACACTGTATAAGCTATCTTTTTATTAAATATTTACAACTTTTTGGTATATTTGCATGCGCTTATCAAGAAAGTTATTTTAAACATTCTAATATAATTACTTGTTTTAGATTTAAAGATATTGTTAGATGTCACGAAGTTCTCTTTTTTTGCGAAGAGTTTATTTTATAACGTTGACTAAAAGTACCGACTTAAAGTAATATTGGCGACGTCTTGTCTCGAATGATCGAATCTAAGAAGATCTATGTTACATCAACGAAGAAATTCACTGAAAATTAATAGAAGGTACAGAATAGTTTAAAAAATTCAATTTTTCAGTGTAGGTGTTCCTTCTATTTTGAAAATGAACTGAAAGAACATTTGATGTATACAATATAACATATTTCACAATTTTTTGTATTGAAATCTTGCATAAACTATCAAAAGTAACAAATTTTTAAGGCAATATTGCAAAAAATATAAAGATTTTCTGTTTGTTTAAGTATTGAACATACCATTTCTGTATTATATTTATTTCTACCATATTTATATACTATTATTAATTATGGAGACATGTCTATTCTTCTATCACCTCTATACTATATACAACATGGTATACAAATTATTCGATAGTACTGTATACGAATTCTACTACAATATAATAATCGTCCTAGTATACGAATTGCCTAATTACACCAATTGTTATTTAATTATTTATAGAATTAAGTAATATCCAATTATTGAACAATTAGCACAGCCATTGCCTACTATGAAATTCTCAATTGAATACACACAATGAGAATGAACAAAGAAAAACAAGTTGCTTTGCGAAGCAATAATCTTCCCATTGTGTGAAGCCAAAGGACCAATTTCTGGTAAATGAAATGGACGTTCTTATTTAATAAACAAGGGGCGATAACTGTAAACGACAATCTTAAGCTTCCCTATTGTGCTACTGTTGAGAGGGAATATTATTTCTGCAAGTTTTTATAACCATTTGCAATCTTTTTCATTCCGGTATCCAGAAAATACTAATAAAAAATGTCGGCTCACTAACAATTACGTGAGTTAAATTCCAATGAACTGTTCCATCTACTCACCACAATCATAGTTTGTGGGATACTGTTTTACAGTTGTGGTTTTTTTTACGAAAGAAAGCGAGATTATTTGCCAAGCAAGTTCGAACGTCTAGCCAATTACGAAGATGGTTAGTGGAAGAATATATTCTTTCATAAACTATGGATGTAATTCTATAAGGCAGACATTTTGATCAATAAAATTCGTTAAGAAACTTTATCTTTAATTATTTTAAAATTTAAAATGAACAAAATGTATCTAATATCAAAATCTATTTGTTCGTACGTTGGAAAAAAATCGTTAACATATATATATTAGATACACATCGAATTTGATGAATCCGTGGATGATCCAACATATATGCAAGATCGACTCGTGAATATCATTATCAGTATCATGTACAATCAACGGATATAGTATATAGTGAAATACTAAAATCTGATCTCCAAGAAAAAATAAATAAGAAATTCTTATTGAAGACAGATTTGATGGCATTGTTTTGATTAAGACTGACAATTGCATTTAATTTTATTTTTATGCAGATTTTTTCAGCAACCTTTTAACAAGAGATCGTCTGTTAAGTCTTAATGAATGTATGTAATGACAAAAATAATTATATTTATATAACACTTACAAATTATTACGTTCCTACAAAATAAATTCAATTTTTACATTTTTAAAGACAACATTAATTTATATTTTTGTATATTATATAATGAAGTAAAAAGAATTTTATGATTCGCTGTTTGAGCAAATGTTCGTATTTTTATCAATTGAATGATCATTAATTTGCAGTAAGAGCTTGTTCTTGACATAATAATGTGGCAATTAACTAACACAATTTCGTGCGACAAAAGTGAACTGTAGTTCTCTACAATAGTTAAAGTCCAATTAACATTTATTTACAATATGTAAAAGTCTACCTAACATTAATTTATTTATTTTTATAGAGTAATTTAGGTAGAATTGATATTGGAAATACAAAGTTACGTTCGTTAGGGTAAATTTAATATAGAGTATTAAATTTAAGCAAGAAATACGATATATTTGCTATTTTCTTCGTTAGGAAAAGAAAAGTTTCATTATCAAACTTGTTTTAAATAAATTGTGTGTAACTGTATGTGCATCTGTATGTGTAACTGTATGTGTAACTGTATGTGTAACTGTATGTGTAACTGTATGTGCAACTGTATGTGTAATAACTGTATGCGTAACTGTATGTGTATATAGATAATACATTATTCAGAATTCATTAATGGGAATAAAAAAATTGACGATTATTTCTTGTTAACTTCGCAAAAGAATAATTTTGCATGTAAATAAAGAATTCGATATTAACAGACTGATCAAAATATACAAATTCATTGAAAATATTCAATAAAAATTGATAGACTGACCAAAATATAACATATCGTCCTATATTATAAACTAACCTACATTAACCTAAGATAAACTAACGTAATTTATAATTGAGGATGGAATATCTGGGGACGAATGGTCCAATTACCATTACATATATACTTATTTAAGTAAGAATTGAGATTAGAATAAGCAGATGTCTCCAACCCTTTGAGCCCCGCGAACAAAATATATATAGCAAACATAATACAACTGCGGCAACTGTTAATTTTTAGATATTTACTGATAGGAATTGTTATTTTTAAGATACATTTGCGTGTTTAGTTTTCTTCAAAAATTAGTTTATCACCATTGCGAGAACATCACAGAATTCTCTCGCGGGCAACATGTTGCTCGCGAGCTTCGGGTTGGGCACCCATCGCATCGGTTAGATTATGTTGGTTCGGTGCTCTTAAGATCTAAACGGCAACAAAAATATAAAAGAAATGTTACTGATATCAACATATAAAAATATTAACTCTGATAAATAGTTCACACTAAAATATTGCCAAACTATAAAGCTGTCACATTTAGCTAAAATATTGCAGAATATCACTTTAATTATTTTTGCCTCGTAATATATTGATTGTTGAGAGCATAAATCTATACTCGAATAGTCAATTATAGACCAAATTATTGATATTAGTTAAGAATCTTGACAACTCGTTGACGGGCTGTAGAATATATGTTTAAATTGTACAGTTGCAATTAAGTCACTTTAATGAAATATAAAATTTAATGGAACTAATGTACATAGATTTTTATTGGAACTGTATCAATGTCTATTAATGTTTAAATTATTACTTGGGAAAATTAAGAGCATGATGTTAAGTATACTTGATACTTATGGTCTATATTTTATTTAATTTATATAAGAATATAAATAAATTGCAGCACTTAAGTCTAGATCAAGTAACCGAAAGGGTTGACTCTAATAGTTATGTCTTTATTTCTTTCTTCACTTGAGTAGAAAAGGTGTGATTTCATTCCTATTATAATTGTATCATAATCAAAGACAAGATGACGGGTCTATGGGGAAAAAAATTACTTGTTCAATACTATATATGCAGTTAATATATAAAATTCATATTTTATAAATTCACAGATAAGGCAAAATTAAGTTATAAATTAATGGCAACATCAATTCTATAATATCTTTCTCAATAATTTAATTAAATTTAAATAAACTAAATAAAATAATAGAGTAGTTTAATTTAAAAATAATCCTTCATATAATGAATATAATTTTAAATAATTTCTCAGTGTTACATTACAAATATTAATTTCTTAAACAAGGAAATAAATTAAATTTAATCTTCTTTCACTTAGAAATTAAAGTTAAACAATAAACAGTTAATTGTAATAATTGTAATAATTGTAATAATTGTAATAATTAAATGAATTTATTGATTTAAATTATAACACAAATAATAAATAGAATAAACGAACAAATTTCTTTATCAATAATTCTTTTCGTTGTACATGCAATTTTAATCAAAAACTAAATATTAGAGAATTTAATATTTCTTTGTACATTTGTATCCAACAGATGTTCTTCAATTTATATAATAAAATATACGTTGTACGAATTCTTTGTACATTTAATCTGAGAGTGGAGAAATATCAAAAGCTTCCTTCTTGAATGGATAATTCCATTGTTAAATGTCAAATAATGCAGTAAATAAAAGTTTAATCATTTTCCCAAGAATCATTTAAAACAAACAAGATTTTCGAACCTTAAAAGCATTACAGTCTGTTTGCAATTTAATCCGCTTAACTGTTGCTTAAGCCCTGAATCGTCTTTCGAAATCGTGAATTGCTCCACCAACGTTGTAATTGCTTTGTATATATAGACTACATTTTCATTATTTCTCGTTGAATCCTAGCATATTATTACAATATATTTCATTACTTTGTAATAATGAACAGACCGACATTCTTATTATTCGTATCATTTAAAATTAAATTAAATGTACCTTAGAGGGATGTAAACAATAGATTACTTATTTGTTCAATTATACAAAGTATTACATGTAATAAATACAATTGCATTTATTACATCTAACATCTTAAATTTATTTGTTCAATTATACAAATTGTTACATGTAATAAATACTATTGCATTTATTACATCTAACATCTTAAATAAAATAGTTCAATGATAGGTATTTATTTAAGTAATAGGCATATTTTCATGTGTACTATAAAACCAATCTGTTTATTGGAGTAAAATAGTTAATCAAAAATATTATACACCAATAGGATGCCTCCAATATCTGAAGAACATAGATGGGAATTAATTTCATCGATAAAAAGATTCCATATTCCAATACAAATCTGGCATATTATGCACACGACAAATATGATGGATTTCTAAAAAAAAAATGATATATCTACTGTATCATTAATTTTGTTTTTCTGTCTTCCCATATTTTAAAAACATGAAGTTAGGTAATTTTGCACCAATAAATCCATAAAAGTATGGATAAACAATAATAACATTCTTACCATATACCATGTAATGAAGTATAATTTATCAACATTATAATGTACTATGTAACAATTCCATACATTATATTCCCTAGCTGTTTCTCTGATAAAAAATTTTATGAATTGTCTTCTTGAATTTTATTATTCTTTGGTTCATTTATTTTCGTTTTAGCAATATATAACAATTTATATAATCTGTAAGGGACAAAAAATGACTTTTGTGAAAATATTTTTGTTTGCGCGTTTCATTCCTGAGACTTTTGATGGTATTATATTTAGTATATTATGATCGTCAGTTCCGACTTTATACTTAAAATGAAAAAAAATATGAAAAATCTTTATTAACAGAAAATATTGATATATATATATAGAAAATGAAAATAGTTAGACATTGGGATATTTATAACACACAGAGTACCAATAATCAATAATAAAATTGAACATTAGTTTTCATATAAAGTAATTCATGTAAAATTATTTTTAAATATAACAATTAAACTAAAACTTCCGTCTTTTAATAAAACAATATAATTATTGATATGTCAGAATTAATTATTTAAATACCAAATATATAGATTACCGATGATTACTTATCGTATTTTCATTTCTAATATCAATTTCCCATAGCCAGTAATGCAGTATATAAATACTTAATATAAATACGGATAAACAATTTACAACATTGTAATTATTTTTCAACCAAATATTTAAATTATCGTGTACATTTAAATGGATTCAAACACTGTATACATGTTGTCACAAATATACGATCATTCTTTTCATACAATCTTCCTTTATATTTAAATGTTAGTCATTTTAAACATATATAAAGCTCCATAAAACAATACTTTTCTTTAAAATTTAATTGTTTATAGAATTTGAATATGTTAAATGTTTAATATATTTTTAGTTTGCTATAATCAGGTGTACTAGAAACTGAATTAATATTTCTAATTTATTAGAAATATTCTGAATATTTGTGAATAGATACTCTCGATTATTTAATGTTTTTTAAAAATATGTCTCATATATTTTTTGTACTATTCTTACCAAATATTTAAAAATGTTTTTATATTATGAATAATATTTTATTTTATTTTCAACCTAATAATAAAATATAATATAATTAAATTATTTTAATATATTCTACATCAAATTCTGAATTTAAAATAAATTTAAATTTTGAATTAAAAAAAATAGCTATATATTAAGTTAATAAACACGCGCTAGAAATGTTTAAAAAGAAAAATTATTTTATACTTTATTTGATAGCTATAAAAAATTAATAAATTTTCTATAATTATCTCAAATTATATATCATGCCATGCATCTCAATAAAAATAATATATATTATTTATATTTATTATTAAAAATCATTATTTTTAACTTTAATATTAATTATGATATAAGTATATCTGTATAATATCTGTATAATATAGTAAATAGATACATTTATTCTTCTATTTTATTCGTTGATGTATATCGAAATACATCAGTTTCCCCCTGATTGTTCAAAATGCGAGTGTTTATTTTGCAAATTATATTGCCAAGAGTGATCGTTGAATAGAAAATTGGTCTATATCTGGATTGAAAATTGATATAGATTGTTCGTAGATGCAAGGAATTGCATTCCACGCAAACGTCTAATTGCCTCATCCTTTAGATTTCTTTAAAACTTCAAAAGAAAAACATTTCGCTTAATCTAAGTTTCATTTCTACACCGCACGCAACTAATTCTTACAAGTACATGTGGCCAAAATGGAATTCATTTTAACATAAATCGGTGGTTTAATTTTTGACACAAATACAACAATGGACAATAGTGTAAAATGGTAATATAATTTAATGGTAA
>JAJNBT010078383.1:0-12459 GCA_028455955.1 Notopais sp. p TS-2021 | reverse complement strand
TTGGTGTGGATGGCAAATATGGGCTGCGGTCGTGCGTAAATGCATTTACTAGAGTCCTGGTCCCCATACATAAAAAAAAGAAACATGCACGAAATGATAAATAATAATAATAGTGTAACAAGCTTAATTTATAATTGTGTAAAAAAAGGTAATATTTCGAATTTTTTAAATACATTTTTTAGAAAGTAAAATATGAAGAGATTAAATCTACTAAGAAAAAAACCCTATTTCTATTGAAAGAAAAGGATTAGATTTTGCAAAATAATTCTTTTATCAGAATAGAAAATTCGATTTAACAAAATAAAGAATGAAAAATGAAAAATCACACTATGGAAAAATAAATTTAACAAAATATGAAAAATAAATTTAATGGCGTAAGGTGATGTAACGAAAGATGGATTAAATTTAACGAAGTAAACTTATTTAATTTAATGAAATAAATAAGACTTAATTTAACAAGATACTTACTAGTTTTAAGAAAGGAAATAAATGAACAAATGTAGTGTCAAAATCATGTTTGGATTTTTAAAGCCCTATACAAATTTTACTTCTATTAATGCCTCCCAAAACTTGCAACATATAATAATGACATATATTTAATTTTAATTTCATGACGTTAAATATATATTATGTATATGCAACATATAAAACTTCAACGAGCATAAATATATATTGCAAAAAATTAATAGCCCAGATTTGCATATTATAGTATGAGCCTTAGGAAATTATGCGAACTATTGACTAAACATGTTTTTGTTCTTCAAGTGGCATATATATCTAAAGTCTTCACTTTAAACTTATTTAAAAGTTTCGATTTCAACTATTTTTAAACGATTAATTTTAACTTATTTTAGTAAATTAATTTTAAGTTTCTCTTTCAACTTATTTAAAACTATAAATTAAAACTTAATTATTTTAATTTTAATTAATTTAGAGACGACTATCGTCTATCAATTCATATCATTCATTGTTCAATATAAATATAAATGCGTTCTTAGTAAAAGAAGTTCAAGCGTGTTCAGAGTGTTGGCTACTGTATATTTCAATAAGGAAGACAAAATAATTGGGAGATTACAAAAAAAATCTATTGCAATTATTGTAACTAGCTTTTCTCTTTTAGAAAACTACTTCTGTATATGTATATACTGTATAACTTTCAGTATATGGTTCTATAAACTACATATAATACAGAAATAGATATATATTTCTTGATCATACATTATATGTTTATGCGTAAAAATAGTGGATTAAATGTTACAACAAAATTATGAATTCAATGCTGAAATAAAATATTTGAAAACTAATTTGAATAAGCATAAATGCCAACGTTAATTATCGTTTTCTATTCAAATGACTGCTTATGGGAGACTTCTAAATATCGATTATGACATGAAACAAGTATTCTAACCATTAAACCCAACGATTAAGTAATAAATGTCTCCCCTGACGATATTCCTTGTATTTTTCCTGGAGAACTTGTTATTCAGAAAAACGAAAAAACAATCTATAAAAATGTTACAAAAACGTGTATATAAATTGATTATCCATTGTCTGAACTGACTACATGTATATATTTAATTTAAATATACATAATGGGAGTACGAATGAACACGAATTTTTACCCATCAGGATATAAATATATTTCTAAAGTATACAACGAGATATACATGTTAGGTTAATATACATATGTTAAAAAGATGATCCTATATTGTCGGTATTTATAGGGGTGTTAACTCTGCATGATCTCATTGATGACCACTTAAACTGCAGAGGGGCGCCCTATATAGTGTTGAATCTCTTTCTAGTTGATAGACTCGGAAACTTTCTTCTCAACGTCTCGAAATCCTGAACTTATGACTTACACTCGACCCAAATCTGACCTTTCTCGTCCCCTTCATCATGCACAAATTTTCTAGCTACAAATAATCCCCTACAGTGAAAGCTGAATAGACGCATTTGTAAATGTAAAACTATAAATGCAATCAGTGTTATATGTTAGTTCGGTCAGCATTTTGCATAAATTACCAGGAACCTATGATTCTAATGGAGGTATAGTCGTAATTTATAGCATGCCAATTTACATATATCTCGTAATAAAACGAATTCGTTTATAGACTGTAAGCCAAAGTTCGGGTTGCTTACGAAGTGAGTTTGTGTCACACTATATCTTATATTGAAGAATATTTATGTTCCTACCTAGGAGGAACCTGCATTAAAATATCACTTTAAGACGTCACATAGAGAGGCTCGAATTTGAACTGGATTTATTGGGGATTCCGCTATTTTGCGCTGGATATATAACAACATCGATACATCATCGAACAGAAATCTCCGAGTTTGCGAATGTTACCACAAATATACTGGAAAACAATGTTAGTTTTGTTACCACAAAAATACTGGACTGGACTCTGGAAAACAATCGCACATAAATAACAGAAAAGCTTCGGAAAAAAAGGATTTCGCTCTTCTTACAATCGCTTTTCTAATATTCCAGGAATAGGATATGCCCATTTTAGGCGTTGAAAGATCACAAGAACTTGAGAGAAATAAGCTCTTATACCCCAGGGCACACACTATTCTACCTGGGTATAGTGTATAAAGCTGATGTTTTTCCATTTTTCCCCGAAGAAATTAATTGGTGGATAAATTATCCTATAGCCTTGCTCTTCATCGGCTTCTAGGACTCCTGAATGTGTAAATGGGTCTAGTTTTCCAGGCCAGGTATATCGCTTAATTACTTACATATTATCTTACCTTTGTGGGATAGGTCAAGGTATGAATATGAGTGCCGCAACCGATTGTTTTTGTGGTATAAACCTATTTTCAATTATCATTATAGAAAAATATTTCGTATACATGCATAAACAAACAACCTATCATAATTTTAGGCTTACAAATCTAACAAAATCGTATGAAAATAATAGTCCTTTATAATGTTTATTTTAAATCCAATTTTCATATTTAATAATTTTTTTTTATTTATTATTACAATATTTCTTTTATGTTTAAAATTATTAATGTATTTGTGATGAAATTGTCGTGTGATCGACTGTTGTTGGTCAGTTAATTTGTCAATAGAATCAATAAATATATAAATAAAAGCTATAATATTTAAATAGATTGAAAGTAACAGATTTAGATTAATTATTCTCACTTGATAAACGGTCACTTAAGTCTTTTTATACGAATGAAAATCATAATTCCCTTTAAATGTGGCAGTTTTCTCTTGAATTATCATCTTAAATTTAGGTCCTGGAGACATCGACTGCAGGATCTCAACCAGTTTTCTTGAACGGTTTAAAATTACACCAAATTTTAACTTTCGCAATATCCCACAAAATTACCAATAAGCGTATTTCCGTGTGATCTATTTACCACATCTGCATCGAAATAAGAATATCTTTATTGACAGAATCGATTCTCATTGGTTGTTGTTAAAAATTGAAGGTTTTCTATTGGTCAACAAAATGTTTCGATAGGTTATATTATAATGCATACGAAAATGAATATTAATTATGTCTTTGTAAGATACATTTTATGTTTAAAATAGTGACATATTATCAAAAATTAGTGATGCTAACTTCTCCATATTGTTTGTTGTAAGTATTTATGATGCCGGTCCGCCATATCAGATAGTTTGTAAAACTAACAACCACTGCTCTATGTAAATAATTATACATACCATTATACAATTATTCATACCATTATACAAAATTTGTCTTAATTCCACGTGATTGTATTTTTAAGTCTGAGATCACGATTAGCAAATAAAAATTGCCTCCATTTTCATTATAATTCTTGGACGTTGATCGGAGTTTATTTATCATATTGATCTCAGTGATCAAACGATCGTTTATCTTTATTGAATCTGCCTGTATTCTTGAAGTACCAGGGTTCGATTCCATGCCGGGGATTTTTTATAGGTAAACAGCTTGACTCAAAAAAGTAAAAAACATAATACTTATGGCACCCAATTTGTCTATTTGCTTTAAATTGCCTTTTTCCATAGTCAACAAAGCTTATAACACGATCTTTTTTTGCAGTAAATGTCTTCGAAGCTTTACAAGAGTTCTGGCAGATGAAAGCTCAGAGAGGAGCTGAATTGAAAAATGGAGCGTTAGTTATTTATGAATCTGTTCCATCATCTTCACCTCCTTATGTATGCTATGCAACTCTACCAGGTGGATCATGTTTTGGATCATTTCAAGTAAGTCCACATACATTTTATCGCGGTCTACGTCAATATCCTATTAGGACAATATTTCCCCAAATACAATATTCTTAAAGAGGAAATGTTATTAACTTCTAATAAAATAATCACCTTTATAATCTAACCAAACCTAACCTTTTTTCCTTATGAATATTGTCCTATAGATATATTGAACTAGTGAGATATAATCCTCGGTAGGATATTGTCATGATACCAAATTTTCACCAGTCGAAAATATCTGTGGAATTGGTACCGAAATTTAAAATTAAAATAAACACCCTGAAAATTATATTTGTAGGATAATCCTTATAACACATTTTTTATAGTAGGATTAGGCTTTTATATTATACCGTTACTTTCAGTTCTATAAAAGCTTTTTGTTTACAAAATTATATAATGTATTACGGTTACAAACAGACTATAATTTTGCTTTATATTTTGCTATCTATTTTCGAGTGACGTCACTCGTTATTCCCAGTTTGATTTTTATCAAAATTAGGAAATTGAAAAATTAGATGAAAAATACAAAAGAAAAGAGTAGGTCTCATTTTTTAACCTTTGTCTTAAAACAATTTGATTTCTTACAGAAAATATATGTTTATAAATTTTTGTTAAATGACTTTGTAATATAAATATAGCACCTCAGGTGGACTAAAAATTGATAGAATGTGGACCATCCCATGGGAATCATTGCTTTATAGTACTTATCATTTCATAATACAGTGTATAACAATCTAAAATGTATTACTAGCAAAACCTTTTGGAAATAGAAATTTATATAAAATACGGTACAGTGCTACACAAATATTGATTAAACAATTACGAAAATGAGATATCTACTCATATCTTTTTTTCTGTAAATGTTCTGAAAGATTTTAGAATTCTCAAAGAATTTTAGTTTCAGAAATTTTGGAAAACCGTCAAGTGAATTAAAATTCTGTTTCAGGATATCTGATTCTCCTTCCCGATAAGAAACTAAATACTACGAAATAACATTTTAATTAAAATATTAAAAATAAATAATGATTTCTTATTCAGCTATTCTGTATTCGAAAAAAGAATTGAAATCTAATTGGTTATCCCGATTTCAGAATTGCCCGACAAAAGCCGAAGCTCGACGAAGTGCCGCTAAAATAGCTTTGATGAATTCAGTTTTTAATGAACACCCTTCAAGAAGAATTTCGGATGACTTCATCGAAAGGGCAGTAGCCGAAGCGAGAGCTCAATTCCAAGTAAGAAAATACAAGAGGTTCTATTATTTAGGGCTTTCAATAGGCGTATTTTCGTACTCAATACAAACCAATCTGGATCGGAATAGCCAAGTATAAAATATCGTCGACCAATAGAATGACTTCAATTTGAAACGACAACCAATGGGAATCAATTCCTTCAATAAAGCGATTCTTATTACAATCGAAATCGACTATTTGATGCTCACCAAAAATACGTATATTCTTGTAGTTCATAATATATATTTCTATCAAATTTCATTCATTAATCATAAAATTAAGGTGGTGTGATATTTGTAATACATCACCAATTCATCTTTTTCTTTGTTCTTGTATAATATCGAGTATTTTGTACTCTGTTTATTTTGTAAATTTAAAGTATTTCGAGTTTAATCATCATATAACGAATCTCATTATGAAAACACAACTCACTTATTTATTTTATATATCTCGACCTTTAAATTTGAACAATAAATTATAATAAGTAAAGACACGGACATTAAGTTCCTTATTGTGCTTAGATCAAAATAAATCATTATAGTTAATACGCGATCTCTTTGCTATATAGACTATAGATGAACACAAAAAATACTTTCTACCTAATATATATTCAATCTGAGGGCAAACCAGACGATCTAGGTTCTAGGACATAGAATATATTGATAGGTTCTTGTGCCTCGACGAAATATGTAAAAGCGACCTTCAGTAAACTGGTTTTAATTGATTCATTAGAGATAAATTCAATCATTTCCTTTTTGTGAAATGAATTCCTTAACTTGCTATTAGTCCTCAGTTATTAAACAGAAAATCCAAATTTTGTATTTTGCTTTTTTTAAATCAATGAAATTTAAATCAGTATAATTTATTTTAGTAATATCACGGCTTTATTTAGAGCCAGTGCCTATAACCCCCCATTCCCGGTTTCATCTGTATTATTTGAGAATCAAAATTAATAAATGCAGTGATTGCTTCAGTTGAATCTATTGTACATACATTGTAGTCTCTATTTTATGTTCAGTAAAGAAAAAAAGTTTTTTTTGAATATCCATGAAGGATTTATTTATTGCTGGAGGCGATATTTATTCTTCAATTTTGCAGCCTTGATTATCATTTACCGGTATATCAATAATAAACTAATAGATTCATAATGAATCTCTCTTTATTAAAACCTATTATTATTCACCATTAGAATATTTTCAATTTCTGCTGAACACTTATGGGAATCAGTTAAAATAATTAATTTACTGTAGCCATAACATAAATTGATTTCTCTTATTTAACAAAAATTAATAATAATAATCGATTAAGTACGATAGAATCCACGTTTATTTAATTTATGTTTAAGACTGTTAGTCCCTATTAAGAATAGGTTATTTAATGCACGTAAAATATTATTTTATTTACTGTACCGTATATTGATTTTGTATTCGTAGATAATCTTAATCAAACTATGGACAAAATAGATACAATCTATAAATCTTTGGGCCACACACCTAAGATTATCCTATCATTTTCTGTGTTTAGTTACGAAGTATTAAACAAAATAATATTTGATAATTTAAAACAAATATTGATGATAAAAAAGAAAATATCTTAAATCCAATGGACGCAAATAAATATTTTATAAAATGATTTAAGATACAATAGATTAATATATTTAATCCTACCGATATTTTAAGATTGGAAATTTGAATGAGGAAAAGTCCGCCAAGCACAAGTATTTGATTCTTCTCATCGTCTCGATTGGGTAAATTCAATCTTAATCGAGGAACTCGAAGTAAAAAATTTCGTATTTTCGAACTTGCCTGAAATAGCTTCTAATTATATATTTATTTATGATCCACTATGTACACAATTTCCATTTAATTAATCGACCAATCATAAGAAATTATATCATGCAAGCTACAAAATAGAATTTTTTGCTTTCGAAATGTTTAAAAATAATAAAATAAATTTGCTTGGCGAAGTTTTCCTGATATTTTACCTAATATTCTAAATAGATATTTAATAAATATATAAAACGTGACATGGATGGATGGATGGACCAGCTCGCCTGTTATACAATTTAAATTCCATTTATACTACATTATGTTAATAGAAATTTTAAAATTATGATAATTATACCTTTAAACTTGATTACATGTTCGAACATATTTTATATGTTCAGAAATGCAATGGACATGCAATATTATAAAAATTCTTTAGGGAAATTATGTTTTTAAATTAATCTACTGTAACGAATATTTATAATGTTAAGAGTAGGTAGAAGAATTAAACCTGCGTCTCTAGGTTAGATTTGTAACTCTTATCTATTTTCAGGGCGATCCCCACGAAGCTGACAATCCCAGCACAGGCATTGGCGCTTACCGATTCATGCTGGAAAGTAACAAAGGAAGAACGATGCTGGAATTTCAAGAACTAATGACAGTCTTTCAGTTACTTCACTGGAATGGGTCCTTGAAAGCGATGAGAGAGAGGGAATGTTCGCGCCAGGAAGTAGTGGCCCATTACTCCCACCGAGCCCTAGACGATGAAATGCGGTCCCAAATGGCCCTCGATTGGATTACGAGAGAACAAGAAAGTGCTGGAATCATTTCCAGAGAATTGGGCCAGAGCGAAAGAGAGTTAGAAGCAGCCAGATTAGCGGGTCGAGAACTTCGGTTTCCTAAAGAAAAGAAAGATATTCTTATGCTCGCTTGTTCCCAGTTGTCGCCTTCGCCTCTGGATCCGTAATAATGTTTACAATATATATGTTATGACGCGTGTCCCCAACGAGCCCACAACCATCTCTGATAGAACACTCATAACTAGAGAGAAATATTTTAATTGGAAAGTAATATTAATTGTTTGAATAACGGGACAACATTCAATTTAAAAGGAAAATGGTCAGTTAATCAGAGATGAGATACTATCATGCTACCCAATTAGGATAATTCAAAGACCCATTTCCCTGAAAAAGAAACTCTATTAATTGATATTTGTAAATAACTGTACATATTAAATCCGAAAGAGTTTTATTAATGTATAAATCATTGATCTAAGGCTCTGTGAGATACTTTTAATTTCACGCAAATTTGTATCTTCCGATAACATTGCGAGACTGTTACAATTTAATTTATTCGAAACATTTGCTCAATGAGCAAGATTGATTTGGTCTCAAATTATTTTTAGGCTCGCAATGAATTGAAGAATTTTGATCAGATCTCATATGGAGAAAGTAAGGTAATCGTAATTAGAAATCTTGGAACTGAAATATTTTTATCATTGTTTTGCTGTAAATATTATGTATTTTTACGTAGAGAAAATTTATTTCTCGAATTTGCTGTCTTCGAAAGTGTTTCTACCGCGTTTGATGTGATTTCTTCATCCAAAATCATAATATTATCGATGGCAAATGTTAAGATGTCTTTTTCATCATCCTCTTCACAATTCCAAAATAAATCATACAAAATTCTGGTACTAATTTAAAAAAATTCCGATTCTTCAAAAATATTATTACGGTATTGTAAAATATAATGAACATATCACATTACCATTTATAAAAATAAAATATTTTAAACAATATTTATAAAATAACTTTAAACATATATCGGATTTAATTATGTGAAAACATGTATGAAAAGGACATCTGTAATGTTAAAGTGAAGACCTTTAAAATAAACTATTAAAATAAGAAAATCTTACTTCATCATACAGTAAAAACACACGAACAGTCTGAAAAGATCTTTGAAACCGGTATTGTGATGAGTTGTATGATTTTTAAATACACTTCCTAACAATCATTTTTGCTGTATGTGTGTGAAATCATGTATTGCTTAGTGTAGAACGTCGTAGTAGTCTGTGGAATCGAGATGTTTCGATAACCACTGAGGGAATGAAGATTGATCAGTGCCAAAGTCATTTGACTACGAATACAGAATAATTGACCAGCGTTGGAAAGACTAGTATAGTTACAATAGTTAAACCCAAAAATGTAGTATAGGCTCATTCATTAACGGTATACTGAACTCAAAAAAGCCTATTAGACTATTCGTTGAAACATAGATTTGGCCGTAAGAATAATGTATTTTAATAATAAAAATAATGTGTACTAGATAGGATATTTTCTAACATAAGTGAAACGGCTTCGAATAGATAATACAAGGAACAATGATGTGCTTGTAGGTAGTGACACAACGCAAGTTCTGGACCGTAAAGTAAACCAGAAGCAGTTTTGAATAGAAAGATAAGGCATTATGTACGAGTACATTAGGGTAGCTATGACGATATATTCCAATTTTCTGTCGTTTGTTCAAGAAAGTTACATCTCATATTTAAAATTATATCTCACTCATAGTTACCTTGGGACTCCTAACTGAATTAAGTAGGTATCGTATGGCTTCGTAGAAAACTTGCCAGATAAACCTAGAAAGTAATGACTAAGTAGAACATTTTGAATCATCAAGAAATTTTAGTGTAATTCTTTAGTTTTAAATACTGTTGCCGATGTTTAAAACTAATTTAAAACTTTATTGTGATAATTGTTTTATGTTGTACCAAACATCTTAATCTAATAATAAAAGTTGCGAGGTAAACGATTTTCTAATTCCCTCATTAATTAGATAAATACTGGTATATAAATATACCGGTACTGATGAGACATTTCATATCTTTTTTTAAATTGTCTGAAAGTTAGTAGCTACCTATTAAAATTCAAAGATCCTTGTAAGTTAATGTAATCTATTATTATATACGTTGACAAAAGTGAAATACACACAAAATATTGATATTAGTGTCAATATGTATAGGGAAATATCCCATATACTCATATACTGTAGCTAACATCAATTTAAATAAAAGAAATATCTTCCAACACAAATCAAATCATTGACATATATATCTATAATCAACCAAAATTAATAACTTTTATTCTAAAATCTGTTTTTAAAACTAAACATTTCCAATATTTGAAATTCCTGCAATTCCTATTAGCTACCGTACGTATTCTTAAAAGTTTCTACTTCTTTCAAAATAATATAGGCTCGAATGAAACAAGAATAGAAAAATAGTATTATATTTTATATATACACGTCTATCACAAAATATGTAAAAATAAAACTATATATACGGAATATAGATTATATACCCCATGCACAGTAATAAAATAATATATAAAACATAAAAATTGAAATAAGATAACAATTTCTATCTCTATATATAGGGTAATAATGCTCCACTCAACATAAAGAAATTAATATTCTAGAGATATGAGAAGCAGTTTTTAAGATTAATTACATATGTTTATTCTAACAGTCAATTTCTATTGAATAAAAAGTTGTATATAATTTATAAAAACTCGACCCAATCAATAACAACATTAAAAATATAATTTCTAGTTAAGCTTCCTCAGATATTTTAGTGGTATCTGTGGATTGATCATTCGTGACGAGTGGAATTTTCAGCTCCCTCAGATATTTTAGTCGTAGCTGTGGATTGATCAGTCGTGACGAGTGGAACTTTCAGTTCCTCAGATATTGGAGTAGTCTCTGTGGATTGATCAGTCGTGACGAGTGGAACTTTCAGTTCCTCAGATATTGGAGTCGTCTCTGTGGATTGATCAGTCGTGACGAGTGGAACTTTCAGTTCCTCAGATATTGGAGCCGTCTCTGTGGATTGATCAGTCGTGACGAGTAGAACTTTCAGTTCCTCAGATATTTGAGTAGTCCGTGTGGAAGCAAAGTTCTTCAAGATATTAACTTGCAGAACCATAGTATAAAAGCATATAGCCGGTAGCAAAGCATCCGTTATATGAATTTTCTCGTTGCGAGTTGTCAGAATGTATTTGAGGAGAAATTTCGAAGAAAACTCTAAATGTGGGCACCATTCCATGGAAGAAGGAATATTTCCTGATATCATTTTCTCGGCAACTGCCAGTCCGGAAGATCTTTCAGGTTCATCCTTTTGTAGAATAATAAAACATTAATTTAACGATAGGATCGCAAATACGGTACTTTAAACTACGACATCGCTTTAAAAAACGATTTTGGGCATCAAGGCCTTTTAATATTTTAGATTTGCAGTCACAATAAGGTCATAAATTTGAATGTTTATGGGAACCTCAAATTATGCGAGTATATTAAAAAGGAACTGAGTGATGCATGTATTAGCTAATAGGTAAATAAATATCACCAAAGGTTATAAAGTGTAACAGCTACTTGTGATGTATCGATATATCGGTACATTTTTGGAATCGGTATCGAGAAAATATGCCGATATTTTAAGAATTTTGTTTTAAATATGGAATTATATAGAATTTAAGATTAATTTTTATGCGGGCCCGCATGATTGATGCATTTCAATATTTCCATAGGAAAATATTAATTTATAATATATATAAATATAGGTATCGAGAAAATTTTCAGAATAATATCGCATCGGTTGCTAATTTTGATATCGGCACATCACTAGCTGCTACCTCTACTAATGTTAGTAGTAGTACGGTACAATAATTGACTTACCTGCAATGAAAATAATCTATTTACGGGATATCTCTGTAAGAACACTAACGGATGAATTTCGTCTGTATTCGTGCGGTAATCTACAATAGAAAACATCATTCCATATAACTGAAAAGAAAAATTATTTATAAATATTAACTGAAAATCAATGAAAACCATTTTATTCACACATTAAACTTAACCAAATTTAGCTAATTATATCACTTAATATTATTATTGAAATAAAAAAAAATTAATCTGCTCGAAATGAAAATATGGTAGCTTCTGTTGAGGATTTAACAATTACTATTATAATCAATATAATACATGTTGGTTTAATAAACATATGCAATAGAGAACTTAGAAATTTGATGACAACAAATATGAATTTAAAACAAAATATGGTAGCTACTAGCTACAGTAGATATAAATACAAATATTAAAATAAATACAAATATTAAAATAAATACAAACTGAAATAAATACAAATATTGAAATAAATACAAATATTAAAATAAATACAAATATTAAAATAAATACAAAT
>JAJNBT010077533.1:0-10349 GCA_028455955.1 Notopais sp. p TS-2021 | reverse complement strand
TCAGTGAGTTCAATGCCTGCTAATCAAGGTGTGGTGAGTATCAATGCATTAACGGGCCAATATACGTTCAATCCGGGTGATGACTTTCAAAATCTAGCCCTTGGTGTCACAACCGAAGTGAGTTTTGATGTCACCGTAGATGATGACAAAGGTGGCACAGATACGCAGACTGTCACGGTCACTATTACGGGTACCAACGATGCACCTGATTTAACCATCGAAGAGATTACCACCGCTGAAGATGGCGCTTCTGTGACGGGTACTGCGAGCGTTGATGGAATTGATGTGGGTGACGCGCATTCTTATTCGATCAGTTCATTGCCAACCGATCAAGGTACGGTAAGCATTGATGCCTCAACGGGTAAGTATACTTATAACCCAGGCGCAAATTTCCAAAGCCTCGCATCGGGTGAAACAACGGAAGTGTTCTTTGATGTTACGGTAAGTGATGGCAAAGGTGGCACGGATATCAAGACGGTTACTGTAACGATTACTGGTACCAACGATGTGCCATTAGCCAGTGTAGATACCGCTAGCGTTGATGAGAACTTGACTGTGATTGTTGATGTGCTCGCTAATGATACCGATTTAGATGTTAACGATGTGTTCACTATCGATTCTGTTTCTGCGCCCAAAGGCACGGTCAGCGTTGATGCAAACAACCAATTAGTCTTTACTGCGAATGCGCTTGAATTTGATCATTTAGAAGCCGGTCAAACAGAAGTGGTTGTAGTAACTTATGTGATGAGTGATAAAGATGGCATAACCTCAACAAGCACTGCCACGATCACTATTACGGGTACCAACGATGCACCCATCGCCGTTGCTGATACAGGCGCGCTTGCAGAAGATGCATCGATTAGCATCGATGTATTAGCTAATGATACCGATGTAGATGATAACCACTCCTTCACGCTTGATAACGTTTCTGCGCCAAAAGGCGTGGCAACCATTGATAGCAATGGAAAATTAGCTTTTGTTGCTAGCGGGTTTGATCACTTAGAAGCCGGTGAAACAGAAGACGTTATTGTCACTTATATTATGAGCGATGAAGATGGCTTGCCATCAACCTCTACGGTCACTATTACTGTGACCGGCACAAACGATGCGCCAATCGCAGTCGCCGATACGGGCGCCGTTGTAGAAAATGTGAGTATCAGTATTGATGTACTGGCTAATGATACCGATGTAGATGCTAACCATAGTTTCACGCTTGATAGTGTTTCAACGCCTAAAGGTACTGCGACAATCGATGCAAATGATCAATTAATCTTTACTGCAACCGACTTTGAGCACTTAGGTGCAGGCCAAACTGAAGATGTCGTCGTTACTTATGTGATGAGCGATGAAGATGGCCTGATATCAACATCATCAGTGACTATTACCGTAACAGGGACTAACGATGCACCGATCGCAGTGGCTGATACTGCCACGGTTGCACAGAATTTGACGATTAATGTTGATGTATTAGCGAACGATACCGACTTAGATGCTAACCATGTATTTACGCTCAATAGTGTGTCTTCGACAAAAGGTAGTGCCTCAATCGTTGCTAACGAGTTAGTGTTTATTGCTAATGCTGCTGAGTTCAACCATTTAGCGGCTGGTGCAACGGAAGATGTGCTGGTGACCTACCAGATGAGTGATGAACATGGCATAACGTCAACATCCACTGTGACTATTACTATCACGGGCACCAACGATGCGCCAATTGCCACTGCAGATGTAGCGTCTGTTACTGAGGATTTAAGCATCACAGTGGACGTGCTTGCTAATGATACTGATTTAGATGATAACGCTGTTTTCACACTTGATAGTGTTTCTTCGCCGAAAGGCACTGCGTCAATCGATGCTAATAACCAGCTTGTCTTTGACGCAACGGATTTTGACCATTTAGACGCGGGTGAGACGGAAGAGGTGGTGATCACTTACGTAATGAGTGATGAACATAATGTGCAATCAACATCGACAGTAACCATTACTGTTACCGGCACAAACGATGCACCGATTGCGGTTGCGGATGTCGCTAACGTGACAGAGAGCGCAACTATCACGGTTGATGTACTGGTTAATGATACTGATGCAGATACTAACCATGTTTTAACGTTAGACAGTGTTGCTGCGCCAAAAGGCACAGCGTCAGTAGATAATAATCAGCTTGTATTTGTCGCAAATGCTGCTGAGTTTAAACATTTAGGTGCCGGTCAAACGGAAGAGGTGATCGTCACTTATGAGATGAGTGATGAACATAATGTCTCTTCAACAGGTACTGCCACGATTACCGTCACGGGCACCAACGATGCGCCAATTGCTAATGCTGATGTCGCCGCTGTTGATGAAGATCTCAGTGTAACGATTGATGTACTGGCTAATGATACTGATTTAGACACAAATCATGTTTTCACTTTAGACACTGTTTCTGCACCGAAAGGCAGTGCATCAGTGGTGAATAACCAGCTAGTATTTACCGCCGACGCTGCGCAGTTCAGCCATTTAGCAGCCGGAGAAACGGAAGAGGTGATAGTCACTTATAGTATGAGTGATGAGCTGGGTATCTCATCAATATCCACTGTGGCGATTACCGTCACGGGCACCAACGATGCACCTATCGCTAATGCTGATGTGGCTGCCGTTACTGATAAATTAAGTGTGACAGTTGATGTACTGGCTAACGATACTGATGCCGAGAGCAATCATATATTAACGTTAGACAGTGTTTCATCACCTAAAGGTAATGCTTCAGTAGAGAATAATCAGCTGGTGTTTATCGCAACCGCTGCTGATTTTAGCCATTTAGGCGCCGGTCAAACGGAAGAGGTAATTGTCACTTATGTAGTGATGGATGAACATAATATCGCTTCGACAAGCACTGCTACGATTACCGTCACTGGGACAAACGATGCGCCAATCGCTAATGCTGATAGCGCTAGCGTTGTTGAGAACTTGAGCATTATCGTGGATTTACTCGCTAATGATACTGATTTAGATGATAACCATAGTTTCACGCTCGATTTGGTCTCAGCCCCTAAAGGCACACTGTCAATTGATGGAAATAATCAATTAGTCTTTGATGCAAGCGACTTTGATTATTTAGAGGAGGGTGAAACGGAAGATGTTGTTGTCACTTATGTGATGAGTGATGAAAATGGCGCACAATCAACATCTTCGGCAGTTATCACGATAACCGGCGCGAGTAATGCACCCGAATTAATTACCGCTAACGTTCAAGCTACGCCTCCGGATGATGATATGAACGGCAGTGATTTATTGGTTGGCGGGCATGATGCAAATACCTTAATGGTTGGTTTAGGAGACGACACAGTAACAGGTGGAGAAGGGCCTCATAACTTTGCTTGGCATACTGGAGACACGGGGACTGATCACATCACTGATTTTAGTAGCGCTGATGGTGATACATTGGATCTCAGTGATTTATTACATGTTGATGCCAATCATACTTTGGATGATTATTTACATTTCTCGTCAGATGGAACAAGCACCACAATAGAAATATTTGTAGATGGGGATGCAAGTGAAGAAGGCGCGGTTGATCAAACGATTGTGCTCGATGGTGTGAATAGTGAGAGTGTGATGGTTGTTAATGGCTTATTTAATGGTGACAGTAGTGGTCCATTAATTATCGTTGATGATGTATCTGCTGATTATAATGCCGGTGTTGTCATTAATATTCCTGACGATCATCACCTATAATATTTAGCATAAATAAAAACGAGCCCTTTTTGAGGCTCGTTTTTTATTTGCTACTGGTTATTTATGGAACGTACTATTAGCTGAGTGGTTTTTGACACACTATCTGTGCAATCGCGCGATCTGGATTACGTTTAATACCTTCAAAATAAAACAAACAAGTCCAATCTGAAAATAGTGTTTTTAGCTCATTCGGCTGTAATAAAAAGGCGTCTCGATTGGGACGTCCAAACTGTCTGTTTTCTGTGGTGAAGGTTTCATAGATAACAATTCCCCCAGGCTCAACGGCTTTTTGTATCTGCTCCATTAAAGGGCGATGCAAATAACGAAAAACCAGAATCGCTTGGTAACTTTCTGCTGTTAATAGTGATTCCCCTGTTTCGAAATCTGCACACATACACTGTTGCTTTGCTATCTGATTTTCTGCTTGTAATGCAACAAGTGCTTCACTATTTTTATCAGCAAACTGTACTGGAAACCCTTGCTGGTGGAGATATAAACCATTACGGCCATTTCCACAGGCAAGGTCTAATATTGGTTTTCCTTGTTGTTTAAACCGCGTTTCAAATTCAGTTAATAAAGGAGAGTAAGCCATTAACTCAGCGCCTCAATAAGGGCTTTAATATTATTAAGCGGTTGGATTGTTTGATCGCCTTTTACAAACTGTTCCATCGACTTATGATAAGCCACCTTAGGAATAAAAATTTGTTTTTTACCATGGCTCAACGCCTCACGCACACGTGGAACGATTTGTGGCACTTGGCGTAACTCACCTGTTAGCGCAACTTCGCCAATAAATACGGCATCCACTGGCAAAGGTTTAGAGTTTATCGAGCTTAATAAAGCAGCCATTACCGCCATGTCCGTTGAGGTTTCAGAATCTGCCATTTTAAGGCCACCGACTAAACTGATATTAATATCGTAATAAGTGGGAATACCCCCGTGTTTTTTTAATACGGCAGTGATCAGTGATAAACGGCTATAAGAAACACCGATACAGTTACGAATCGATTTTTCACCTTCCACTTCGGTGGCAAGTGCTTGTATTTCAATTAATAAGTTACGTGAACCATCTTTAATTACCGAGATAGCAGAACCTTCAAAATGCTCTTCACTGCCTGATAAAAACAGGCGACTCGGATTATCCACTGAGCGCATACCAAATTCGGTCATTTGGAAAATACCCACTTGCTCAGTATCACCAAAACGGTTTTTATCAGCACGTAAAATGCGTACCGAGGCATCGTTCACTTCAATATGAATGGCAGTATCGATGATATGTTTAAGCGTTTGTGGGCCGGCCATTTGTGAGTTTTTATTTACCTGACCCACTAAAATCAAGGTGATACCGTGTTGTTTGCATAATCGGTTTAATATTTTTGCACAGGTTTTCACCTGCGTCACGCCACCGGCAGTGCCATCAACGGTATTTGATTCAAAGGCTTGAATAGAATCTGCAATTAAGAATTTGATGTTGTTTTCAATACATTGATCCACGATATCTTCGAGGGAGTCTGTATCTGAAAGCATAAAGCTGCCTTCGTTAAAATTAAGCTTAAGGCGCTCAATACCACGTTTAGCCCACTGGCTTAAGCTTTCTTCGGCGGTCACATAAAGCGTATTCATGGTTTGTGACATCACTTCAGCGACTTTGGTGAGCAAGGTTGTTTTACCCGAGCCTGGGTCGCCACTGATGAGTACCACTGAGCCAAGTGTAATACCCCCGCCTAATACGCGGTCTAGTTCGGAAAGGCCGGTAGAAATACGTGTCGCATTCTCTACTTTCACATCACTAATACGTTGCACACCCGTGCCTGCGCCGATACCGGCATAACCGCCCGTGCTATTACGTTGTACCGCTGCTTGAACGGATTTTGTGGTGCTGGTGGGCTCACGAAATTCTGTAATCGTATTCCAGGCTTTACACTCGCTACATTGACCCTGCCATTTTTTGAAATCAGCGCCACATTCACTGCATACGTAAGCGATTTTTGTTTTTACTTTAGCCATGAAATTACTCTTTTAGTCAGTTATCTGGGAATTAAATTGTTTGATTGCAGTTTGACAGTCATTAAATGAGTAACCGCGAGAAATCAAAAAACGTTTTGCTTTGTCTTGTAATGCTTTGCCTTCAATTTCAACACGAAATTTACCCGTAAGTAGGGCAAGTGCATCACCGATAGCATCATATTCTTCAAGGGGGAAATGTTCGTTATGGCATTCAATGGCACTAAATATATGCTCAAAATTATGCCCCTTGTTTTGTAGGAAGGCCATTACTTTTTGTTTCAAATGGGCATTTTCAATGCGCTCGTGGTAACGCTTTTGAAGTAACTCGGTAGCACTGTTTATATAGTCAAAATTATTATTTTGAAAGTGCTCACTGCAGAGCTGTTCAGCAATACCTTTGAGTTTCAGATCGCGTTGAATACGGTTAATACCAAAACCTTTGTTTTGTGCGCTGCGCATAAAGGATTCTACAAAACGCGCATCATCGAGGTAGTGATATTCATAACAGGCATCAATGACGTCATCAATCCACTGTTGGTTATCGGTTTTACGGGCGAGCTTCACACGTAACTCATGCTCACTGTGATCGCGCCTGCCTAAATGCCAAAACGCAGAACGTTTTACACCTTCAATATCTGTTGCGGGTTTTATCGGTTTGTTAAACACATTCAGGCTACTTTTAAGAAATAAATAATAATAACGCAAAAGCACGTGCTTGTTCGCTTTAAAATCGTTATGTTAGGTTTTTTTATCCTGCTTAAAACAAAGAGCTATATATGCAAAAACTCCCTTTTAATGTTTGGTTATTAATGTGTGTTGGTGCGCTTGCTATGTCGGCGGCATCAATTGTTGTATTTACCGGCGGTATTGTTGGCAGTGTGTTGGCACCTTCGGAAACATTAGCCACACTGCCATTGGCATTAATGATTGTAGGTACTGCCGTTGCGGTTATTCCGGTGACCATGCTGATGCAACGCTTTGGCCGTAAAAATGTGTTTATTTTAGGAAGTATCACGAGCATCGTTGGTTCATTGGTTGCCAGTTATGCAATTACCCAAAGTCATTTTGAACTGTTTTGTTTTGGCACCTTTTTATTGGGTACTGGGCTTGCTTATGTACAGCAATATCGTTTTGCAGCCATGGAAAGCGTGCCCACGGATCAAATGGCCAGTGCTGCTGCTAAAGTATTACTGGGGGGGCTCGCTGCTGCAATTATTGGTCCTGAACTCGCGCTACTGAGTAAAGATATGTTTGCACAACCTTTTGCAGGTGCGTATCTATCCTTAGCGGGGCTTTACTTTTTAGCTACCGTATTACTCTTTTTATATCGTCCTAATCATCTTAAAAGTGAAGAACAAGTATCATCAGGGCGAACATTAGCTGAGATTATTCAACAACCGGTTTTTTGGGTTGCATTGCTCGCCGCCACAATCGGCTATGCGGTCATGAGCTTTATTATGACCGCGACACCGATGAGTATGCATATTCATGATGGGCACAGTTTAGCGGATACTAAATGGGTGATTCAAAGCCATATCATGGCGATGTTTATTCCTTCCTTTTTTAGTGGCTTTTTGATTAGTCGTTATGGCGCGGCTAAAATGATGATGGCCGGCGTATTCGCCTTTGCGTTATGTGCTGCCATTGCATTAGTGGATCGTAGTTTATTACATTATTGGCTAGCGCTTATTTTATTAGGTGTTGGTTGGAATTTTCTGTTTGTTAGTGGTACGGCTTTATTACCGCAATCGTATAAAGACAATGAGCGTTTTAAAGTACAAGCATTAAATGAGTTCTGTGTCTTTAGTATTCAAGCGCTGGCATCGCTTTCATCAGGTTGGGTGTTGTATCAATTTGGTTGGGAAATATTAATCTATATTAGCCTACCTATGTTATTGGTCGTCGTGATGGCTATTTATTACTGGCAACGTAGTCAACTCAAAATGGCTTAATAAATCAAGGTTTGCTCATTGTTTGTATGTATTTCATACAGAGTTGACACTTTTATGCTGCGCATTTTCTTTGCGGGCTTTGCATCTTAAAGTATCATAGGTCTATTATTTAGTTACTGTTTCATGTGCAAGGGATTCTATGGACGTTTTAAATCAACAGGGAGAAGAGATTGAACTGGATACAGGGTTTCGTTTTTCGAACGCCTTTTTTTCATTATTAGATTTCATTAAAACGCCAGACGCTGAAGATGCAAAACGCACAACCAGTGAATTACAATGTGAGCTTTTTTACCGAGACACAATGAATTATGCCTTTGTTGATTCTCACAATCAGCACCTTGAAGACGGGCGTTTAGACTTAGCAGCTAAAAACTTGAATGAGATAAATAACCTCTCTCTTGATTTTTTAACCGGATTAAAGAAAAAAGAGTATTTAAACCGCAAGTTATTAAGCCTTGAAAGCGAAATATACCTTGGACAACTTGCCGATTTTTCGCTGATCATGTGTGACTTAGATAAGTTCAAAGCCATTAATGATGATTTTGGCCATTCGGCAGGCGACGATACATTGGCGCTATTTGGTAAGTTATTAACCGAAACACTACGCCCTACAGATTTTGCTTATCGTTACGGTGGTGAAGAGTTTCTTATTTTATTGCCGGAAACCAATTTGAAAGAAGCGACATTAGTTGCAGAACGTTTACGTTTAGTGATTGATGAACGATTACATATTGGCAATTATGGGTTGAATCATGTGACCGCATTTGATCTCTCGAAATCAAATATTCTGTCCGAAGAAGGGGGCATTAATGATGCCTTTTTCTTGGCACGAGACGTGACTTGTAGTTTTGGTGTGTCGAATTATTTAGAAAATGATCAATCGGCTGAAACATTGTTTGATGCAGCCGATGAAAATTTATATATCGCCAAAGAAAATGGCAGAAATCAAGTGTCTGCTTAAACCAGTTGTAGGTTATTAGTCGCTAACAAGGCTTCTAATTGAAGGGGATAAGTTTCTATCTGTTTCAGCGCTTGTTTAAAGTAACGGCGTAAATACTTCTTCAAGTGTTTTGTCACAATATTACTTTCAATGCCTTTCAAGCGACAAAATAGAGCTAAAGCAAAAATCATTTTATCTTCCGATAAACTTGCGTGACGATTCGCATCTGCATTATAACAACGCCCACAACTGCCTCTAAAGGTATAGGCAGAATTAGACATTAAAATCCCAAAGCCCATAAATACCGCGACAACTTCAGTGGCTTCAGCAAAGTACTTTTTCCCACCATTTGGCACTAGCTGCGACTGAGCGACTAAATGCTGGGTAATATAGTGGGCAAAACTGGCACTGAGGTCTTCGGGTTTGAGTGTTTGATTAATATTATAGGTAATCGCTAGTGGCAAGTCGCTACGTAACGGGCTAATGCCTTGCGCTGATGAATTACGTTTAATACCTGCACTAAAGTCTAGATTCAATAATGGCGGGGGTTGGCTAGTAAAGGCCGCTGGGTGTACCAATTGCATTGGCCAATGGCTAAGCCCAGTATATTTAAGTGTTGCACTAAAGACAGTGCTGGCCATCGCTTGATGGCTATCCACTGCGCCAGGGAAATATTTATCGCTGGGTTCAATTAACTGTGTGCGTTGGAAAAACTCTTCACTGTCAAATTCCGTGAGTGCCCAATGAAAAGTCGATAAGATCCACAGAGCATCATCATCTGCGAGTAACGGTTTTGTTTTTAAAAAATTAAACATGAGATCCTTCTCAAATTAAATCGGAGCCAAATAATAGCGTATTGTAATTGATCATTTTGTGATCAATTGAGTGTTTCTATTTTGTATTACAAATAATCGTTGCCCTAATAAAATGGCTGCCACAGTTAAGCCCACGGTAATGCCAATCCAAAACCCTTTAGCGCCGAGTGGCTCGATCAACAAGTCTGTCATTGCGAGCACGTAACCCAGTGGTAAACCGACTACCCAATAGGCAATAAAGGTACGAGTGAAAATAGCGGTCATCTCTTTGTAACCACGTAGTGCGCCAGCAGCAACCACTTGGATAGCATCAACACATTGATAAAGTGCAGCAAAGAACATCAGTACCAAAGCTAATTCGATCACTTCTTGGTTATCGGTATAGAGCAATGCAATATCTTCTTTGAAGATAATGGTTAATAACGCGGTAATCGCAGAAAGACCAAGACCAACAGCTAGGCCCGCATAAGTGGCTATTTTAGCGCCACGGTCATTTTTCTGTCCGAGGTTAAAGCCAACGCGAATACTAACGGCACTTGCGATGCTCATTGGTAACATAAATACCATGCTTGAGAAGTTCATGGCGATTTGGTGTGAAGCCACCACTAATGCCCCAAGTGGCGCGACTAAAACAGCGATACCGGCAAAAATCGTTACCTCAAAGAACATGGCAACCGCAACGGGTAAACCCAGTTTAGCGATGCTTGTGAGTTGTTTGATATTAGGTTTAGCTACGTTTGTAAACAGCGGAAATTGTTGTAATTTTTTAGTGACATAAACGTAACCAACCAGTGCCATTAACATCAGCCAGTAAACGATCGTAGTTGCAATACCACATCCCACGCCACCCAGCGCCGGCATGCCAAATTTGCCATAAACAAATATCCAGTTCAGTGGAATGTTAACTAATAAACCCACAAAACC
>JAJNBT010077211.1:0-11218 GCA_028455955.1 Notopais sp. p TS-2021 | reverse complement strand
GAGGATAGGTGAGGATAGGTGAGGATAGGTGAGGATAGGTGAGGATAGGTGAGGATAGGTGAGGATAGGTTTGGTTTGGATAAGTTAACGATAGGATATGATAGATTAGGATATATTGGATAAGTTAACGATAGGATATGATAGATTAGGATATATTGGATAAATTAGGATAGAATACGTAAGGATAGGTTGGTCAAACCCAGGGGGATCTTCTTTCTCAGGGATTGATGTATATTTAACTGTCTCGATTTTAACACAATAAATTGAGAATCACAATGTGTATTCGGACGGTCAAGTCGGATAGTTTAATAGGCATCAAGTAGCTATAAACTTTTGCACCCAAAAAATTTTTTGTTTGACAATTACGTACTCTAACTTAGGCTAATTGTCCAACAAATTTTTTTCTTCTAGGTGCAAAATTAAGTTTATAGCTATTTGATGGCTACTTTCTTATCCGACTTGACCGTCTGAATTCACCCCATGTCCGACGTCACCCCGTTTTACGGTAACTTACTTCTGAGAAACCATGGTAAAAGATCACAGACACAATAAACATTTCAGATTCATTTCATGCATTCAAAAAAACTCTTTTGGTTGAACTATACAAGAAGTCGATCGTGGACTTACAATTTTCATTAAAGGAATCATATCAGATATAATAAATCACTTCACCAACTATAGCTTATTCAGTTGAAATTTAAGAATTCTTTGAATTAAAACGACTTTCTTATAACCATTTTTTTCAATATTGTTTCTGAAACATTGTCCAAATAAAAAAGTGTTCTGGGAACATAATGGTTTATGATATACTCTTCTTTATTTGGTTAAATTTATAAGTCACCTGCAGGACAATATCTATTTATTTGAGCATCTTTATTACTGGTTTGATTTATCTTGTGTTTCGTATAATAAAATTAAAATATCATCTATTAACTGCCAATTGTGATCCATTTTAGTTTAATTTAAATGACTTATGCTAAGTTTTATAAAACATTTTCTTTCCTTCTGAATTAATTTCTAGTCCGAATTAATTTTTGTTTGTTAATTGCTAATATAAATTAAAAATTAATTAAGGCCGAAATGTCTATGAATCTTGTTCACCATATTATCAAATTTATCCAAGAAAGTTCCTATCTCATAGACTTTCAAATAAAAGATACTTGGTTAGGGAGGACACCCCCCCCCCCGGTTATGATATAAGCCAAAATGGACTTCAAAAAATTACCGCAGACATGTTCTGGACATCCATAATAAAATATAATATATTTATTATTATAAATTGCTGCAATCAATCATTTAATCAATTCTAACAAAGAGGTCTTCTCATTTCATTTCCAATGTGATTTATATTAAAAAAAAAGTAATTTACTTAAATGCAAACTCTATCGACATGATCTCTAATTGCATAAATTATACCTTCAAATATTGTTGATTGATTATACATTTAAAGAAAAGTATAAGAATAATAATAAGACAAACATTTCATTTTATTTCTAATGAACGAGATAATCAAGGAATTTAAAAGTAAAATCTTCTGTCGGTAAAATTTTAATGATCAAACTTTTTTCTTTCTTAAGAGTAAGACAACTTCTGTTGTTAATCATCATGAACCAGAGATATACAACATCTACAATATATTTCACATGTTGAGAAACATTCAATTTTTAGTATTTATTAAATATAAATAAGAAAAAACTAGAATTTTTTATTTTATAAGTAGAACAGACATAAGAAGTTTATAGCGGAAAAAGTCTCAAGAAAATTGCCAAGAAAAATATATCAAGATAAAATAACAGAATGTCAGAGGAGCAAAAATGATATCGAAGTAATCTTGAAAGAAGATCGCCCATAAATTATAGTATTCGATGGCGGATAAGGAGGATTCAGTTAAGTGACTGTAATATAGTTCCAAAAGATAAGAATTAAGATAATGGAGTCTGGTGGCCAATGAAAAATATACTCCTTAAATACTCGTAGATAAGTTATTGCTGACAATAATAGAAATATAATAACATTGGATGCAATAAGTAAATCAATTTCAATAATTCCGATATAAATAACTGTAAACTTCAATTTTTAAAGGATAAATTTGATGACAGAAAAAAAAGGCGGTTGCTCTGGGGGGATATAGGTTGGAATGGGTTAGGACAGGTTTGGTTAGGTTATGTAATAAGGACTATTAGTTTTATAATATTATTATTTAATTATATTAAAAGGGTCAAACAGTAATTTAATTAAATATAATTGATATTCATGACGCCAATCAAGTAAAAGAAACTAATAATTTTTATATTAAATAGAATTTTCTGTCGAATTTTTTAAATCTGTAAAAGGTGGCAAAAACCACAGTAACTAAGGTGCGGTTAAAAGTAAGATTTGGACAAATATAAAAGTACCAAATTGATAGTTTTTTTTCATGGAATCTAATGGTTATATTTTATTTTTCAAAAAAATGAATGGAAAAAGGGGGGAGAGGGAATTCTGTATAGTCTGGAAATCGCTAAATTTCATTAATAATTTTTCAGAATTTGGCGATCGAAAATACATTATAATATAGTCTGCCTGAAACAAAGTCAACGACGGGTATTTCTGCTAGTATTTCATAAAGATTTAAATTACGAAGTTAATCTTGTTTTATTTGTAAATGAATGAAAAAATAATTTTTATAGCTAAGATTATAAGAGTATATAAAATTCACATGTTTTCATTGCAAGCGCGAATACTCTATATAAACGAGCAGAATACTCAGATGCATCGTTATTTTTTAATCAATTTAGTGACCTACAATTGGTTACCGAACTTACTCGAAAGTTGTCGACTAATACAAATTTTGTTTTCATATATATGAAAGAAACTTGTATGAAATGTTGCTTGTTCTTTAGGATCCCGGCCCGGCTCTTTCTCTCTTACAATTCTGGGTCTTTCCAAGAATGAACTTTTCACTCAGAGATTTGTGCAAACCGGAGTTTTCGCTCTGAATTTTTCCTTTATTTCTTATATTATGAGCGTAATAATTAACATGTAGATACTTTCTATATTACACTCA
Source organism: Notopais sp. p TS-2021 (assembly GCA_028455955.1). Classification (NCBI taxonomy): domain Eukaryota; kingdom Metazoa; phylum Arthropoda; class Malacostraca; order Isopoda; family Munnopsidae; genus Notopais; species Notopais sp. p TS-2021. Next base: position 8,172 of record JAJNBT010077211.1, on the reverse strand, counting down.
GCATTTATTTTATTTGGCGATAGGGATTACGGATTATTCTTACTTATATTTCGATATTATAGACACACATATATATATATAGCTTTTAAATAAATTATTCTTTACGTACATACTGCCAAATATTTTGGCAAGAGTAAGTTTCCCATGTTTAAAATAAAGTAATATATGTTTTTAGTCGTCAGTTTTAAAACAAAACACAAATATATATTAAAATTTTAACAATTTAAAAGTTATATATATTTTTAGTTCAATTCATGAAAATAGTGAATGTGTTTTTAGTCCTTGGGTAAAATTATACTAAGGCAGCTGATGATTTGATTGTCCTATTATATATCCTATTCATTTTGGGTTCGTTTCAAAGATATATTTCGAAATCAAACTTGGAAAATAGTCATTGATTTTAAATAGAGATCAATAACAAATGACCTGCATTGTCTTATATTATTACTCATTATTTACAAAATTCCAAATAATGTTCAATTAACATTTTCTGAAAACGATTGTTAAAAGATATTATTACCCTCATCAAATAACCGTAAAGTAAAATAGAATACTCATTGGAGAAGATTGTTTCAAATAATAAATTCTCATTTAAATTTAATCTTACAAAATGCTACTTTTAGTACATGCAAACAAGACAATTGAAAATGCTGCAACAGAAGGGATGTCACAGTTATACAGAAATCAAAGTACCATTTTAAATGATTAAATAATTATTAAATTGCAAGTTGCATTCAATATCAATATCAATATATAGATTATATTAGAGTTGAAGACAGAACACATTACATTATTAATATTAATTTATATTTAATTGCATTATTAAACTCAGTAGCACATACATTTTTGTTATTTTCATAATGTGAATTTTGTTATCGATTTACTAGGTTTCGTTGTTATGTGAGGAATATCATAAATATCGCTAATGCTATGCTCCATTAGAAGAAAGAAAACGCATGATTATGATTTATTTAAACAACAAAAATACAGTTTTTATATTTTTAATTGAAACTGGTGGTCCACCTTGACCAAATTGTGGATCGTTGATATAAACCAACAATAAAATTAATAACCAATACAATTTAAAAATGAATCACATTTTAAATTACTATATCATTTATATAAATTTAATAACAAATTTAATATATATAAGATGAATACACATATAATCAAACAAATATATAACTCATAAACTTAATTTTACCATGCGTTACAATAAAATAATTATTATGCTCAGAATATATGGAATAAATGAAAAACTCAGAGTGAAATGTCCCGTTTGCAAAAGTCCATAACCAAAAAGTTCGAGAGCAAAAATATAAGAGCGTAAAGGTCCAGAACGAACAGTCCCAGAGCGAAAGAGCCGGCAACCGTATGAAATATTTAAAAACATTTATCCAAGAACATGACATTTCTTAAGCATTGTATTTGTTCGTGCTCTTGCTCTTACAGCAAACAACCAATAGACGTTCTTTGTTTTAGAAAAACTTGATTCGAACAAATTAGATTTATTATTCTGATGATCTAGTGTTGTCTCTTCATTAAAAAAAATTACCGTCATTGACTACATTTGTATTCAGAAGTCGAGGAATTTACATTATTTAACATACAAAATTTTGATGTGTGTATTCTATACAGTAATGACTTGAGATAAAAGCAATTATTATTGATGTTTTTGTTGGTTAAATGAATAACGCAATTGCAAATATTGTAAAATAATATTCTCATAAACCATCTGGATCATGTGAAGTAAACAATATTTTTTTTATTTTATTCATGGAGTAATAATTGTAATAATAATCAGTTCCTGTCGCACCCCAGGGGTGCTAAATTTCGCAATACTTTAACAGAATGAAGCTAATAGGATTAAAAATTTGTAATGATTTTAATAATATACGTAAGAGACAATACATATCTCTTGAGTTGTGAGAAGACTGTTAGTATATCGATATAACTATTTACTTATCATCTAATTCTAAACACTCTAACACAAAAGCAAATATTTCTTTGGCGCTAAATGTCTAACTTGGGAAATCATTTCTTTCTGCTTTTTGTGTAATGATTTCACAATGTTATTTCAATTTTTATATTTACCAACGACAACAGAAATATAGAAACGAAATTCCAAAAAATACTAATATATTTAGCTTTCTTTACTATAAAGATTTCTCCTTCTTACGTTATATAACCGTTCTCAAAGAATTTTCGGAAATTGGATGGCATAATATACAAGAGCATTGAAGGTCATATTACCAACCTAAGTTTCGCGTTCTTTTTAAAAGATGAAATTTCAAATTCAACACAAATTCCTATTATTAAATTTTCGAAATGCCTCTAAATCAGACTTTTAAAGGCCTTTTTCATGATTTGAATTAGAGATTTATATTGGTTAAACCGATTTATGTTTCATTATGAATCTACTTTTATCCGCCTAATACGATTAACGATTAACACAAATTTATTTATCCCCGTGGAATTATACTCAATCCATTTATGAACTCGATCTTCAAATGAATTATCTACAGAAGTTTCGTTCTAACAAGTCTATTTTGCGGTAGATATATAAATATATATATACTTATGCTTTGGTATAGGTCCACATGGATGGTAAACGTTTTGCTACCGGCGGTTAATTTTTGTTACATTTGAATTTTTAAAAACAGGTTTATTTATTTTAGATGAATAAAGTTGATAGAGAAATAATTAAATATTTAAAAAAGTAATGGATCAGTTTACCAGGACGAAATATGCCGTAAAGGTAAAGAATGACATTTCAAATGCCATAAAGATAAAGAGTAACATCTCACATGCTGTAAACTGTAAAGGTAATGAGTGACATCGCACATGCCGTAAAGTTAATGAATGACATTTCACATGCCGTTGAGGTAAGAGTAAAATCGGACATGCCGTAAAGGTAAATAGTGAAATCGGGCATGCCGTAAAGGAAAATAGTATAATCAGACATGCCGTAAAGGTAAATAGTAAAATCGGACATACCGTAAAGGTAAGGAATAAAATCTCACATGCTGTAAAAGTAAACTGATCCCAATTTGACCCCCGATAATTTCAACCATTATAACTTTACCTAACCTAACCTAGCCTAATAGTAACACAAAACTAACCAAACCTAATCTAACAAAGTATCGTTAATAAAGAGTACCTACAATAATTAAATAGTTATGGTGAATCTTGATATAAGTGGATTAAGTTTTAATAGTTTAATAGTAATATATATTATTAAGTTTAAATAAGCAGTTTGATTAGGTTAGGTTAGGTAAGGTTATAATGATCCATATTGGATATATATTTAATTTATTAAAAAATATAGTCATCAAGATTATCTTCAATAAAATATGTTTTTAAATTAATTAAGATTTTGTATCTTAACTTAACCGAAATAGTTAAATCTGACATGCCGTAAAGGTGATGAGTGACATTTCACATGCCGTAGAAGTAAACTGATCCCCTGCGTACCTTAAAAGTAAACTGATCCGAACTTCTTTGAAATTTTACCAATATGCTATAAGATATGAGCTAATACTTTTTATATGGATTCTCATCTCTATTACGTCACTTAAATTCGACCGAAAAAATCTACGGTATCTAATTTGGAAACAAAAACAAAACTGTTTACCGCTGTTCATTGAATTAAGACTATACACATATTATATCGGGTAAGTACAAACATCTTACGTATAATGTACATTGTACAACATACAATAAGTCAATTCCTTTCCTATCTCGGAGTTTTAGTAAATTAATAGACAACATAGCAATAGCACACATAATACAAACTTTCATTTTATTCTATTATTAATTGTAAGATCAATTAACTTGAATTTTATCTACGGAAGTCTCATCAAATTATATAATAATTAACTACGTAAGCTATCCAACGATAAACACAGACAAACTCTCTAGATTCACGTTCATTTTCCTTCTTTATATATTTTAATATATTAATTATTCCTAGGATTCATTTATTTTATGTTATCTATATTCATTGCAACCGTATAGCGTATAAAATTGATAATCATTTAAAGTTAGAAAAACTACCCGTTTTTAACATTAAGTAACAGCAAACATATTTATTTTATATTAAATTATTTGATGGGATATATATATAGTTGCCATAAATTAAAATTCACTATATTAATGTAGCTTCAAAGTACGATAATTAATTAACAAACTTATATCTCAGAATTTATTTCCCAAGTTATAATCATGAAAGTTTCATTATTATTAAATCAAAAACTATTTATAATAGACAAACAGTAATACATATATTATATTTCTGTTCTTATCACTAAAAATTTTTTTACAGGAGAACGATTAAATCCTGTAAATATATAAAGCAATGTAGTTCATAATCGGATTAATAAGTTTTATTTAAATATTCCACAAAACGATTGCTAAAATCAGGAAAGTTTTCAAAATTAGAATTGTTTTATTTAAGGCCGATAAACGTCCAATTTGTATCCATGTGGGAACCCAAATCTGTAATTGGGGAGAATGAAAATATAATTTATTATGGATTGAATGTAAAATATCAAGATGATCTTGTGATCATCAATAATAGATAGGCTGTCTCCAGACGTAAAACGACGGTTCATTTTCTGATTTTGCCAATTTAACGTCGTTGAGTGGTCTATGAAAGTCGGTTTTCATACGTGTTTCAAATTTACACGAACGAATCGCTGACTCAGATCCACTAAACTGGACTGATCGAGTCGTGCTTTTCCCGTATAATTTTTTATCACTAGATGAAATTGCCAGATGAATTGGAATAAATTTATGCGATTCATTCAGTAAGTGACTTTGTTTGCATCACAAAAGAAGCATCAACAATTTAACGTTTCAACTTCGATCCAAGATATGAAAACATCTTATTTTGTAAAATATTAGTCAGTATCAGATGAAATTGATGAATAATTCCGACTTTAATTTTAGCAAGTTCCAAAAATGACTAAAATTAGAATTTCTTAACAAATTCACCGGTATAGCACCTACAAATAAAAAATAAAAATGCGATATTAAATTTAATTGTGGTTGAACAGATGACCCCAATCAAATCAGTGCCCACCTTTGCATTAAAAAATACCAATCCGTTTATGTACACATCTATATAAATTAAAATTACTTTCTTCTATAATTTTCATGTTACCTTTAGTCTCCAAAATCTAAGCACTGTGATTTATTTCAATAAAATATATTACAAAACGAACATACGAGTATATAAAGTACATTTATATTTAGAGATTTTTCATTTTTAAATAAATCTCTTTTGGTATTTTAACATAATTTGATGGAATATTAGATGCATAAAAAAATCTGCCACCGAACAGAAAATAAAACAAATTATAATATTATACCGCTCCAATTTCATATTTAAACAAAAGTTTCGAGGACATTGTAAAACTGTGTTGTTGATGGATCTTGTCTTCTGCAGCCTCTTTCTTGTTGTCTTTTTCGGTAGAAAAACCAACTTCATATATTATACAGCGACAGGGGAGAGATGGACAACTTTATAGTTGTACAGCAAAATATACAGCTTCTATTTCTTTTTAAATATTCTAATCTTGAGATGTTGCTACACATGATAATAGAAAGCCATTTTAGATAAGCCTATTCAAATTCAGAATTTGCGTTGTTTATTCAATTATCTTAACTTTTTATGCATATAGAGGAAATTCAATTTATTACCATGCCATCCATCACTGGATGTTTATTTTAAATGCATATTTTCATATTCATATGAGGCTATAGATTCATCTAATGAGGGAGATGGAATGTTATATATTTCATGAAAAAATTAATGTATATACATTTTTTTATTTTTCTGCAATTTACTGAATAAATATTATTATAGGCAAAGACATGTTCAATATTATTTATGCAAATACAATAGAACAATTTTCACAAAGTATATGCTGTTTGTTTTATTGGTATGAGGGCAGTATCACCTTAGAAAAATATTCTAACTAGGACAATATCGCCCTAGAAAAATTTCCACTACGCAGAATGATTCCAAAGACAATATCACCCCGAATACAATATTCCTAAGGAAGGAAGGTTATAAAGGTTAGGTTTAGTTAGGATAGGTTAGATTATAAAAGTAATTAATAACTTAAAAATATTGTATTCAGACGGATATTGTCCTAGTGGGATTATTGTCCTATAGGTGGAATGTTTTCTTCGTGGAATATTGACCTAGAAACGTATTTTATATACCATATAGCTATTTCAAACTATATTTGGTATAATGATATTATTATTCTTAAAAATCTGGTGACGAAATTTCTAATTTTTAAAAAAAATCTTGAATTAATATACTTGAAGTCATCTTTCAGTGGTTTGCATGCATTTCATATTATAAATTTATGTTTCTATCATTTTCAATAGCTACTGTACATGTTCGATATATTTAAAGCAAACTTTAATTTTTTTTAAACGGGTTGACTGTTTTGCAATAATATGATAGAAAATTGTTATTTACTAATAATTGTTTAAGTCTTAGGAAAAATCTGCAAATTGTTATTATTTCTTTTATTTATATATAATTTTAATTAGGAAGAGTAATACCGGGTACATTTTCTTTCTCGCCGTTCTAGTCATAGACTCATCGTCAGGAGATAATTTATGCACATCAAAAGCATTATGGTAGGTTGGTAGCAGAGTATTGACTGATCATAAAATTATTACATAAAATGTACGGTTACAATAATATTTGAATTTAATGTTTTAATAAAATTATTGTTACAATACATTTTATGTACGGTAACATTGACCAAACGTATTTACACATGAAATAGTTAAATTATTATTTTTACCATTTGTAGGACGTATTTGCTAAAATACGCTGATTTATTTAAATCCTGACTACCGAAGATATCATTAACAATTCAATCATCTTTAACTAACCTATCCAAATTAATATTAAACCGAAAAATAACTAATGTAATTGCTGCGTTGGTACTTTCTTATGTCATTTGTGTAAATGTTCTTATGCAAGCCACTAACTACTCTTACTGAATCAAAAACGGAATTTGTTTTATATTTAAAATTGTAACTATGGATATCGACATTCATAAAATCCGAACCAATTATTAAAGACTACAAAACTTAAGTCATCTTTAAAAATACATAGTATATAGATATATAAACTAAATTTAATAGTCAATACTTCTGTGAAATCGATATTCTTGCAAAATCGTTGGCCGGAACAATTGTGGCCACCTCTTCATCAACTAAACGATGTATCACAAAAGACCAGCATACTGATAAGTCTGACCCGGAGTAAAGAAATGACACTAATTTCCTCTCCCCGATCTTAAAGCATATAATTATCCGAAAAGATTCTTTTGAATCGGCATGAACAAAGAGATTTAATAGTAAAATTGGTAATGTGTTTGAGGGCCAAGTTGAATGTATGAAACGGTCAAGGGTTGATCTGATAAAATCTAATCATTTTTGTTGTAACTAAGAGCCTGTCTTTTATTAAAAATTATTTATTTTATGATATTGTTTTTATTTAGTTCATAAATTTATTTTATTAATGATTGATATTCTATTTTATGATAGGAATGTCTTGATATAGAGTAGGAAATATTTTTATGAAAATGTAAAGTTGTTTTATACTGTTATTTCTAAGTCTCAATAAATACGATAAAAAATAATAAACATTGTATCATTGCTATATTTTTACGAACGATTTAAAAAAAATAAAAAAATTGGACATGGGATGAAATTCTAAAGACAAGTGAAATTAAGAATTACTTTTCAGAAAAAAAAAAAATATAATAATGAAATTTAATTCACAAATTATATAAACTTTCTGTGATATAAGGAAAAATACTTATGAAAATAAAAATAATATATCAATAATGAATTGAGAGAAAAATAACTCATTTACAATATGAGTAAAAATATCCATACCCTGCAGGTATGTTTTTAAATCACTAAAATGAGAGTTTCTTTTACCGGAAATAAGAACGTGCATTATATATGTTTTCCTAGAAATGTTTAAGTTTCCCTGACAATCCGTCCCCGAACATTTGGTCCCGGACAAAGCGTCCCGTATATACTAAGCAGAAGGAAAATTAAGATGGATCAAAAATATACTGGGTCTGTTCTGATCGTTCTTGTAAAGCTCTAATAACTTCAAACAACAAT
>JAJNBT010076950.1:0-13588 GCA_028455955.1 Notopais sp. p TS-2021 | reverse complement strand
ATATACACATATATATATATATATTCGTGCAGTTCTAATAATATTCCCAGTCTCAAAATACGCGGTTTCTAGTTAGTTTTAAATGGTTTTGTTGTTTTTTAATATGCATTTGCTTTTATTTGAAGTTTGAACATTTAAGCATAATTATGTTATGTTTTGGGTGCTATAAGTACCATTATATTGTTCTTAGGGATTTTAAGGAACAAAAATATAGCAATGTTTTAATTTTAATTAGTTGGGGGCTGTTGGGCCCAATAAAGTGTGGTTATGTCCTAATCTAATCACCCTTCATTGGAGGCTTGATTTTTAAGTGTATTTGGGGGGCCTTGATCTTCAAGTGATCCATATACTACCATAGGCTTAGTAATGGTCATTAAGTTTATTATCAATATCAAGTACAATTGATTATCAACTTCTTTCAGTATAGTAAACCTAATCTGAATAAAATAACTCTACCCGAAGCTACGTCAAGCATCATGTTATAAATGTTAGATATCATTCAAAGTTATATATTTAGGTAGAACAGAACAAGGCGATTGTAATAATATATTTCAAAATAAATTTCATTAAGAACTTATCGTGATATAAATTAATTAATTGGTTGATAATTAATTTATGGTAAAATCATACAAGTTCCCATACGTCAAACTCCATGTTATAATGATCGAATAACATTTTAAGTTATATATATATTTAGGTAGAACAGAATGAGATGATTGCAATAATATATTTACAATTAAATTTGGGAAGAACATATATGCATCAGTTAATATGTTAATTGAAATTTATGTAAAGTTGACCCTGGAGTATTTTTGCAAGGGGCACAAAGTTACCCCCTCTCACGCTCTCATTTTTCTAAGGGGCATATTCGCAACTTCGGGGGCTAATTGTGCATTATATATGGCCCTTGGGAAATATTGCTGGCAGAAGCTATATATGGCATAATTTAGTAATAATTGAACATCCATAGCCGTATGCTATATTTACCAGTATACATATGTGTTTGTGAATCCATATATATATATATAACTGTTTCTGATTCAGATTAATAAAATTAAAAATGTTATCAACCAATAGAATGGCATCAATTTGTGACTAACACCAAAATGAATTAGTTCGGTTTGTTGATCTCAATTCAGAATAGATTATTTAGTAAATACATAAATAAATGTTTTAGGTTAGGTTTGTTAGAAGTTTCATCGTCAAACTGATTTGGATAAAAATTGGAGTAAATTAACTAAATTAATTTAAACAAGATGTGTATAATAATAACGGAATATTATCATTACTTACCAATAATTTGAGTGAGGGTGTAAATTTTGGTAAAAAAACGAACATTTTGTGCTTCAGTTTCCATATCTCTTAAAGTGCTGCTGGTTAATAATCTGCCTCCTTCTCCTTCAACACTTTGCCAATCTTTCCTGAAAAATGGAATTGTTTTAGCTGGATAAATCACGTGGTGGCGAGGCTACACAATCTATACGAGTGAAGAGTGAGATACACAGATCCATTATCAGTGTAAAGATAAGCGTTTAAATCAGTAGGCCTACAACTAAGATAATCATAAATAACTCGATTGTACACGGACCATTTTATATAATTAATTTTAAGTTCAACAAAATGCTCGAATTGACAAACATGCTGGAAGATTCTCACGTACTAATCAGTCCTATCAGAGATCATTCAGATGATTTTCAATTTAATTTGGCTAATTTCGAGATTTTTTCATTCGCAAACATCACCGATTTGCGACTGCTCGAGGTCTTATGTATAAATTAATACAAATCTAGCTTGAACCATCATAAAAATTCACATCTCTTCAATATTATCATCAACTGACAACCGTTAATTTGTGAGTTATTTTAATTTTAAATCATATTTTTGTAAATATTTTGAAATGTTTTTATATAGAATAAATACAAAAGTACAACTATATAACACATAGACATGGATGTTTTCTTAATATTTTTTAATCACAACAACTATTAAAACATCTTTTTCAGTCGCATATTCCAAAATCAGCAAAAATAAGAAACACGCGACCCCTAATAATTTTTTTTATTAAAACTTTCCTTACATGCAGTGGACGGTTAGACCCTAAATTGGGTTACATTTAGTGATGTACCGATACCAAAACTTAAACAGATACCGATATTTTTCTTAAACAGATACCGATACCGATATTTTTCTTAAAAATTGTCTCGATACCAATATTTACACAAAATTCGTCTATTTGTCCATTCAGTAGAATGTCCGTTCGGTTAAAAATAACTTTGGTCAAATAGCCAGGAGCCTAAGTATCAGTATCGATTAAAAATTTGGTATCGACACTCTAGAGATGCTCTGATACTAAATTATTACCGATACCGATATTTTTTAATAGATCAAAGAACAATAAAATAAATATATTTGCAAGTTGTATCATTCCTTGATATGTAGTTTATAAATTATACAAAGAATGGCAAATAATAAAGAGAGCATATATTTTAAAACTCTTCAATTAAACCAACGTTTCGGACTTAATTTTAAGTTTTTTAATTTTATTAATGCATTTCTACCATGAAGTTGGTTTAATTAAAGAGTTTTGAAAAATATGGTATCTTCATTATTTGCTATTAAGTGCAAGTTATCTATTAACAAAAATATATATATCAATCAATGTAGTTTATTATGTACGCCTATTATTATTCATTTATATAACGTGAAAATATAAAAATAATAAAAACATTGATTTTTAAATTAAAGCCTAAATAGTAACGAAATATCTAGTATCGGTCTATATTGAGCTGATAGCGATACTCCAAAATAGGCCGATATCACGGTTACCGATATATCGGAGCACCACTAATCGACACATCACAACAATATCATAGAAGGTCAAATATGAGTAATCTGATTATCGACAACAATTAAATGCAATTATGATATGAAAGACTATTCATAATTTAATACAAATACATTTTGCGATAAATTCTTCAGATAATATTCAGTTGAATCTCGTTTCTATCCGTTGAACAAAAACAATAAACACAAATGAGATTATATATCATTGCATTAACTACTCGCGAGCTAATTCGATTATATACGATGAATAATTTATTTTTTATTTTATTAAAATTCTAACGTTTTCTATGACAAAAATGATCAAAGATCTACAGATGCACCCCACTTAGGAGACCACTGTTTTGCAAATTTATGGATCTCCACACTTCGATTTACGGATCTCCACACTTTGATAACGTAATCTCTAATCGTTGCGAAACGTTCCGCATTTAAACACACGATATTGATGATCGTCCGTTTGAAATAATATTATTTAACTACATTATAATGCAGGGATACTTTAAATAATAAATGATCTCGTCTGATATATCTTCGGCAGCACTAACATAATTAAGGAACACCATTTGCCGTTTATTTTGAAAGGGATCTTCATTAGGCAAATGCAAAGGGGCAAATTCAGACCAAAGAATAACCATATTTCTTACGATTCTTACAGCCCAATTTCAAATGACGATGACCAATTTCACTTTCAGAAAGGCTGGAAGCTTAGATAAGAAACCCAATTCATGTGAACGTTTTCAATTTAAAACGACGTGAAATTAAGTTTTAGTACAAAAAAAATATAATATAGAAAAGTGTTTCTCAACTTTCATTTTTTTAGTCTTAAAATCGACTGAATATTAAAACAATTAAATATTTATTATTTCTGAACGTTTTCAGTCAAAATTAAATTGTAAGAAAACAAAGGAATAATGAACCTCTCATCGTAATATTGCATTTAAATTTTGGCCTCCTTTCAGTCAAAATATTTTGTATACAATAATTGTTTATTGGACATAAATACCTCGATATTTTCCTGATTAACTTTAGATACCTCTATATCTATATAGCAAATATTGTTTCCAATATTTCATTCTTAATGTGTTTAACGATTGGGTGCTTTTATCTTCAGATAATTAATGGGTTTTATAGAAGTGACCTTCCAAACAATTTATAATATTTTAGAAAGTAAATTCCTTTTCACTATTTTAGTAAAGTAATAAATATAATTATAAATAATTAATAAGATAGTAAACGTCTAAAAGTACTTAAATAGTTTTAAAAGTACTTATATAGTATTAATCCTTTGTTGATGGCAGTGTCTTTCCATGCGAACATCTAAATATTTTACATTTCGCTAGATTTGGTGCATATAATCATTATATGAAGTAAAAAAATAAAAAAAATATATATTTTATATTATGAGGTGGTTAGTTTTGGTAATAACTGCCAAAAACTACATACAAATTTTAAAACTAAAATTTATTAACACCTTTACTTAGTTGCTATCAAATGTGTGAAGGGATTAAACATAAATAGTAACGATGTATAATTATTATGGAGAAGATAAATGCAAAGAAACTGTTAATTAAATTTACCAGGATATTATGACATTTTTATTTATTTGGAAAAGAAATTGTTGTTCATGTAATTTTGCAAAGCATTCTCTTGCATTGTTGCAAAGAGGAACATTTCATAATTATTTCGTGGTTAGATTCAGAATATCCTCACAAATGTAAAAAAATTAGCGTTTTTTAGGTGGTGTCAAAACTGTAGCCTGACAAACAAAGGGTTAAATTAAAAGAAATAGTATTAAAAGTACTTAAATAGAATTAAATTAAAAGAAATAGTATTAAAAAAGTAAGAATGGGTAACGAAGATAAAAATGCCAGAATCATAATTATCCGATGAGAATTTCATTAAGGCCAGAAAGACACCGGTCCAGAATGCAATTAAAACTAGTCCGAACCGCCGTCTCGAGGGACCAACTTCATTTGGACCAAAAAGAAGTTAACCTCAAATTTACGACACTAAAATGTGTCAACGTCGGAATCCGTGATCTCGTGACAAATTAATGTGTATATATATAACACGAAATTACGTTTCAGTATATCAGGTAATTGCAAAGTGTCTCAACACTTTAAAGTGTTCATACCGAGTGTATTTTATTATATAATATAAAACAAATGCTGCTACATTGCAGGTGAAAAAAAAAATCATATTTCAGGTTACGGAAAAACTAAAATGAAAATTCTGAAAATAATTTCTTGTGCCGAAATTGTCCCATTAGTCTAATTGGATCTTACGACATTTATAAATCCATTTTGCAAGAACTGACAGTTCATTCACGGGTTTTCGGCTTACAGGTGCTTGACCGGTTTGATATAACAGGCCGCTGCTACATAATAATGATAATAATAATGTTACTTTAAAATAAAATGACACTAATACGATATATATATATACGTTTTTGATTTCCCAGAACAAAAATTAAATAAACTCTGGATTTTCAACTTCAATTTCTTAGAGGATTGTAAGATTTTTAAAGAATTCTCCAAAGCCAAGAAATGTTAATTTTGAATGACCAGGATTTCCATCCATTAAATTATAAAAAACATAATTCAGTATTTCCAGAATTTGCAAATAGGAGCTACACCAATATTATAAATTTTGCAATCATTTCACCCCAGATAAATTTATCCCATATTATTTGTATTCCTTTTTTAAATTTCACCAATCATTGATTTTAATAAGTAGAATTTTTATTAATGGTACTTAATGTCAATTATATTGATTGAAAGTTAGGTTAGGTTTAAAAACTTAGGGGTGAAATGACCTAGAATCAATACAATCATACAGAAAATATCAACCCAAGTAGCATTGCAAGCTTGAAAAAGCTGTTATAAAGTTGTTTCTAAGCTTGATAAACAGCTATTCAAGCTTTGGTATGCTACTTGGGAAGTGCTTTAAAATAGCAAAAACTTTTAAGTAGTAAACTTTATTCAGATTGTAATTCTAAAAAAGTTTTATTGATTTGCTTGTGATTGATTGGTCTGCGTCATCAGGTGACTAGATATTTATTACTCTATAACACGAGATTCTGGATTTTATTTAGAATCTTATAAAGAACCTCGATGTTTAAGGTTTATTATTTGGTTACAAGACTATTCGTTACCAATAATTTGTCGAAAATTTCATCTGCAAAGAATCACAATATTGAATTTCCTGATGAAATCTGACATGAATAACGATATTCTAGAAGATACCGACCATTTTCAATATAAGAAACACAAATAAACAAGGATGGAACATGATTTATTGGATTTGCAGAAGAAGAACCTGCGAGACAAGAAGAAGTGCGCACATTTTTGCGAACGATAAAGACGACATCGACTCAAATTCACAACATTGTATGAAACATCATTAGCTCTCATTACTCAGAAACTTAATCGTTATACAAGAAGATGGAGATAGAAAGAGAACAAACCTACCGGTACATAAACAGTATAGACGACACTAATAAATTGACGGGGAACGAATTGTCCGGTCACCATATATAAGATGGCAAACCAATACGCATGTTGTGTTTAATTATGAACGTTCATTTGATGCCTGTATTTGTGCCGCTGTAAAACGAGCAATTGGGGAACACTGTTGTAATAATATAAGAAATGTGTGTAAGCAATTTGAAAAACCACTTTGTAAACACGCTTCGACCGCATCTATGATTAAAATTTTCGCTGTTGGGATAATTAGACTCGTGAGACAATTATTTCTCAAAATTGTTCTCATCTCGGAGTCGGTAAAAAAGCATCCGACTCTATCTGGTAAATATAAATTATACACATTGAAATATTTCTTATTACTTCAATTTAGATGCAAATAATTAATTTTTGAAGAAATAAATATATATATATATCTTGTCACTCGGGAGTCGGTAAATTTTCGCCCTACTCTGCAGATTATATCAAATCTTTCTCATTATGAAAAATTTATTTTATTATTTTTAAGCAAAATAAAATTAAAGAAATATTGTTATTCAAAAACAGATTTTATGCTTTAAGGTTCGTACAAGAGGCAAAAATATTATTTTATATTTAAATAATTATAATATTGAAATTATTCTCAAACTTACCTTACTGTCATGGGTCCAGGTGATGCCAACATTATAATCAATAAAGGATTTACTTCCTATCAATTTTAAAAAGTTGTAAGTAACAATAACTATTTTTAATCCTAATCTAACCTTAACATATATAAATACTTCTCTAGTTATTAATTATAAACCTATGGATATGAATGCATCAAAAGTTATTACAAGTCTTAAATTATTTCTTCCATCAGTGTTATAAAACGCAAATAAAAGACACTACAATTCTATCTGATTTACAATTTTTACATTTATTGATTTATTTTAATTGGATATAGAAATATGGGTTGAAGGGAAATTGTGTCTGGGACAAATTGCATCTAGATAAAAAACTGCACTGTTAATAACAATAGAAGAAGGCCAAAAATTATGTAAATTGGCATAATAACCTCCGTACGTAGCCTTATTCTACGATAATAATGACATGATTGGATTTCTAAGAGGAATTGCTATTAGTTTGCATAGATTTTAATGGAAGTAACAATTAATAATAAGGATTTGTTGTATGTATTATTTCATTAATAATTTAATATTATAAATATTAATACGTCAGTTAACCCAGATGTAATTTCCTGGTCACCAGAAATATCAAATATAGGTCAGTGACCTTTTAGAATATATATAGTTAGAATAGACGAGAAAGATTTTTCACTTCTCGGGACTAAATCATAAAAATTATATGAAAAGATGTAGGTCGAGTACCACGCAGTCACTTTTTAAAAGAACCGGTAATGATGTATCGGTGCCAAAATTTAGCCGGTGCCGGTTCCAAATTGGGTTACCATTTTCAAAATACTGGACAGGACATACGAATAATATATTAAGGAATATACCAAAAGCAGTTATCATGCTATTTTTAGTATTTATATACATTGAATTTTATTCATTTTAATACTTGTTTAAAAGAAATTTAGAATCAATTAATTTAATTTAGGTATGACTGTATCTGAGATTGATAATAAAATTTCATCAATGTAACATATAGTCGCTCTTAATTAATCTATATGAAATTTAATTTTGACAAATTATATCCCAAACATTAAGTTTCATAGTTCAGATCAGGTTTAAAAACAATTTTCTTTATAAGTCAGTAGACAGTAATATTCATATTTTTTTAAAAAGAATCGGCTATTGCAGCTTATTTGTTTCAATAATTTTAGGGTTCATGTAATGTGCGATTGCAAAAAAACGCGAATATCTCATCAAATTTAATAATTACACTAGACTACTTGACTCTAGTGATCGATCTATAGTCCAGACTACTAGATCTCAAGCAAAATCTTTTATTCTATAGTAATATAGTCAGTGTAAAATATATATTATGTACATATTGAAATACAGTACCGTAGATTTTTTGGATTACTAGGTTATAAATATTGTTTTATCTGTTAAAACCGAAAAACTGACGAAAAAATATAAATGATTCCGAAACTATATAAAGTTGTAGAAAGGACTATAAATATAAGAATCTCACTATTTTTCACCGGTTTATATCTTTGATTCAAGACCATAAAGCCAAGCTAATGGAGTCTTGAAGAGCTTTATATAGCTCTATAAAGAACTAGAAGCTAAAGCTAGAGTCATGTCCGCAGTAGAAAATCATTCACTCTTTAGTCATTCCCCAAGAGATATTTTAATATATATATATTCTATATCAATGTCTGTCCTTTATCACATCGCTTTTCTCCCCTAGCAGTTTCAGGATATTTAAATAATATCTATCATTACAATAATAATTAACGAGATTTATAATACATGCGATAGTCATCATGCAATAGTCATCATGCAATAATACGTGTTAGCATTGATTTATACTGTATTTTCATGCATGCAATCATGCGTCGGAAACATACTATTAATTTGTTATTCTTTTTATAAACAAATCTAAATAGATATTAATTAACACTTTCTAAGTACCTTCCTGTCTAGCACATGCATGTTACTCATAAATAACTCAGGTTATCGTTATATAAATCTTTTATTCAAAATATTAAAGTCTGCCAACAAATTTTAGGAAAACAGAGATTTAATGATACTTCTTTTTAAAGATTTTCCAAAGTTGTAAAGTAAACAAGAAATATTCCATAAACATATGATCCCTATTGTCTAGAAAAAACTCAAGTATTTTTACAACAGCTATAAATTTTGAACTTTTTGAATCTAAATTCTGCAAAAGTTATTTATAAATTTGGAAAACAAACGAAAGCGGTTGTGTTGGCAAACATCTATAAAAGCGCTTTAATGAAATACTAAATTAGATTTTTTTGATCATATCAACATTACGGACGCTAATGTATTTTCTCTGTGGTGAGATAAGGATAATATATAACAAATCAATTGCTCTTCGTGTCAATGTGGCTTCTAATTAAGGATACATAATCTATGGTTTTAATGACCTGCTTTTTCGTATGAGGTCAACTTACAAAGCTTCCGCTGAGATTAGAACACTGGATTCCCCGCTTATAATAAAGGCGAGGATTCTCTCACTACTAGGATGTTTAGATAGCTTATATTTTGAAAAAATATCCTTTACAGAAAACATACAATCAAATTCATCTAAAATAATAAATCCAGCAATTCACGCGATATATCCAGCAATTCACACGATAAATCCAGCAATTAACGTAATATATCATGCAATTTACGTTATAAGAGGATATATTCAATAATAACGAGGGCATTATTTATACGGATTACGAACCCTCATTTGCCTACCACCCAAATTACTTCTTACATAAACAGATTGAGAATATTTTCCGTTAAATTTATACTCGGTTACAGAGATCTTTCTTTAAGCAATAAATTATATGTAATTTAAAATTAACTAAATATTAATTTATTCGCATTTTTTATGCGTTCAACGTAGGAGATTTTCACATACCGGTAAATGTCTATACGTTCATAAAAATAACACACGCTCGAACATTAAGTTTCCTATATGTACACGACTTTCAATACATTTTAAAGTATCTCAAAAATTATTCAGATATGTAAATTTAATAATGAAAAGCGAATAATGTGACAATTCTGTTGAACATTTGTCATCATTTTATCTACGGAATATAATACTCCTAATACTACTGTACGATGAATTGATCGCATAACAGAAATGTAGTCGGTAAATTGAGACAATATTCTAAATAAATAAACTCCTCTAAGTGGTTGCCCAAAGTAACTATTATTTGACATGGTATCAGTTGCTTTATGATTAATCTTCACTGCAAATCAGAACTTAATTCACTCTCTTTATGCTTTTTTCCCGCCAATCCATCAACATTTCTGTGCCTGATCAAAAATGTTATGCCCATTTTCCCCCTCTCGCCCTAATATTTTGCAAAGACATCAGATCTTTTAACTGGAATAATGAATAAACCAAACTGCTGACCCATTGCATGGCCAATCATTGATTTTCCACATCTTGAAGGTTGGAATAACAGAACTCTCGAGATTCAAGCCAATTATTCCACCCACTAGAATGAATGACTAGATTAATGAGTCGTGTTAAGTATTAAGAATTAAATAGACACATATTTTGGAATATTTATACTAGTTGTATTGCGTGCAACGCGTTACCCTACGGCCTACACGATCCTTATGGAACAATATAACGCGCTATCGTACATGATCCTCATGAAATAATATAACGCGTTACCCCGTACACGATCCTCATGGAACAATATAAACTGTTTTTTAATTCCTTTGTTAATTTGATCGTTGACTAAACAGCTCTTAAACAAAAAGTGAAATATCCGAACTTTGGTCATTAGATAGAAAAATAACTAGAACGATCTAACTTGGGTTACATTTCTAGCGGCTATGGAAATAATTCAGCGTTTATGACAAGTTCTCGTTTGCAAGTTCTTGATTAAATTTGATTAAGAAGCAGCCTTTTAAACAACTTTTCTAGATACAGTAGAAGTAATTAGAATTTAAAGTCTCTCGTATTTTCCATTATTCTTAGTAAAAAAAAGGCAAAAAACTAATTATGGAAGAATAAACATTTTCTAATTAGTGTTTGGGGCGGTAGATCTTTTGAGTGGGTGGATATTAAGCTAATTAGTAACTCGATATCGGTAATATTTCCGCTATTCAAAGATTATATAGAGGAAAAAATAATAGTTCTCGAGAAGGGATAATTTGACTTATTAATTTTAGAATAATGTTTATTTTGTATGCAGTAGGGATTCCCTTTTCCCAATATGGAAAAAAATACATTCGTGGGAAATCGACGAATTCCCGGGAATAAATTTATATCTAATATTCTATATCTATTTAAATCATCGAGATTGTGAAAATTAGATGATTTAGTTAAAGCAGAGCCAAAGCAAACAAACTTGTGACTTATATGCCGTCCCGTATATGAAACATCTGAAAAGTATTTCTAAGTAAAATTAATATTATTCAGATCATTAATAAAAATTTATTTGTAAAAACACTAAAAGCAAAAGCATTATTTTAATTGCAAATAAATATTTCTAGGTTGTGAAATAAGTTTTAATTAAAGTATGTATACATAATATAAAGTATTAAAACTTATAAAATAAATCTCAGATTTATCTATAGTATTTATAATACGGTACTGTATTATAGAAAAGAAAAGTGCACGAAGTTTTAATCCTTAAATTATGGTATTTTAAGTCGAAATTCCCAAGAAAAAATAATTGTTTTCAGGAGAGAAATTCTGCATTAAATAACTTCATCAACGAATAATTATTGGAAATTGTAAGAAATATTGGTGTCTCGAGTTGCATGTAAAATTTAAAACAAATGCTTCTATATAAATTTATTATGTGTTTGATGAGTATAATTAATATAATGTAGTTATTGCAAATTTTTTAAATTGTGCATTTTTTATAATAAAATTTTGTTTTTAATGATATTGGTGATAATAAAAATTAGGATATATATTTATGTAGGTTTTCGTTGATGATGAACTTCAATTTCAGGATGAAAATTAAAATTGCATCATTTCATCTTCAGGCTGAAGAATATTTTTATTAGAATTAAAATTTAAAAATCATACTAATTCTTCAGCCCTGAAAATGAAATGATGCATTTCGAAACGTTGGCAAATGGTAATAAATGAATGATATTTAAGATAGTATACAATAGTGAATTAAAAATGAAAAATTCATATTAGTTTTCAATTCTCGGTTCCTATCATCCGAATACAGTATTTGAAATTTATTAGATGCCATCAACCAGAATACATAAATAATAAACTAAATAAACACCGGTTTATAAATGATATACAAATCACTATATAATTTAACAAGATATTCAGTAACATATGCACGTGCCTAATTAAGTATAGGACACTTAAACTTATAATGAATGCTTTATCTACATTTGTATTCCGAGTCTAGATTTACATCTACTGTAGTTGGGTTTCGAATCTTATTACGACAGACCTTCGTATGCCAATTGCCAACGTAGTGAATTTTCATATCGATAAATTTCCAATTAAATTCAAAATATCAATAAGTTTAACAAGCGAGATAATTATAAAGCTCAAGTTCATGAATGTGTCCAAATTTATAGGACGTCTTTGTGAATTAAATTATATATACGTATAGTGATGTTAACATGTGGAACGTTCGTTACTATGTTATTAGTTAATTTTTATTAAACTAGACCATTTATTATTACGTCAATGGTTCTTTTGTAAACCATTATCTTCATTATCAGGTCCATAGTTAATTTAAACTATAATTTATATTATTACATCAATAGTTCGTTTCTTAAAGTATAATCTTCATCTCTTCATCATTCGTTTCAAAAGAACAAAATCAAATTAATAAATTATATAAATGTGTGAATTCAAATCGGTAATAAACTGTTAAAATATAGTTTATAAAAGTATGAAATAACTCTGAGAGTGGTTTCCTAGCTAGTATTTATAGATAAAATTAAGTTGATATATGTTATATTTCTCATGATTTAAAGTTAATTGCACTAAAGTGATCTATCATTACTATAAAAAAGATAAAAAAACATTGATTTTTATAGTACAGTATAAGTATATTTTGTAAACTATAAAAACTAATAACTTTTATATATAATAATAGTAAAATACTTCTAAAACATGGACATATTGGATATTATAATGATAAAAGCTATTTTTGTACGCATATCATATATATATAATAGAATTAAAAGCGTTATAGATATTTATTTGAATACAACAATCTATTTTTATAAAACTCTATTAAACATTAAAATAATACGAGATATCAAATAACAAAGCCTGCATGCATTTAATATAGAACTAATAGTGCTTTTATTGGACGTACGATTTATAATGTATATTAATTTGTCTGGCTGGTGCAATTAATATTGAACTATGCGCTGGTCATTGTTGTTGTAATTAATAGAGGCTTAAGGCGTATTTATTAAACCAATTCGTATCGAGATAAGGTACTATATAATGTTATCTACCAATAGAATGACTCCAGTTTGTACGAACACCAATGAGGATCCATTTCTTCGATGGATCTAGGATTTTTGTCCTCGGATATATCGTCCTCGGATATATTGTCCTTAGGATTTTTTCGGTGACCAGAAAACTCGGTCCCAAGAATAATTGGTCCCGGAAAACTCGGTCCTGAAGTTAAT
>JAJNBT010076590.1:0-10229 GCA_028455955.1 Notopais sp. p TS-2021 | reverse complement strand
TATTTTTTGCTTGGTGGAGTTTTTCTCTAACTTACAAGATGTAACCTGAGCAGTCAATTTTCAGAAGAATAAAATAACCTATTTCTTATATATATTGTCTATATAATTAAAATGATTCATTTAAATTATATTAAATCAATAATCATTACACTTTTATGTTTGTATTCACTTTCTTTACCTATTATTGCATACTAATATAAACAATTAAATACACGCAGGTGATCATCGATCCCGTGTCGAGACGTGCCAAAGGTGTAAAAGTGTACCGTTATGGCAAAACTTTAACCATCTTAGCTCGGAAGGAAGTTATTTTGTCAGCAGGATCTATCAACACTCCTCAGCTACTTATGTTGTCTGGTGTGGGCCCGAAAGATCACTTAGAAGAGCATGATGCAAGTAGTAGGAGGGAATTAATGGCAAATTGACATTATTCTTTTCAGTCTTATACAAAATGACCAAAAATACTAACAAATACATTTTACAGATCCCAGTGATTCAAGACTCCTACGTCGGTCATAATTTACAAGATCACATCGCCACAGGAGGAATTGTTTTCACTCTGGATTATGAAATGGCCTTGGTTCAACCTAGATATGAAAATTTCTGGAGCACGATGCAATATGTCCTATTTGGCAAAGGTAAATAAGAATCAGGGTAGAATTGTTCCTTTATGTGTGTGGCTGGACATTGGATACAACAATTATTATGCTACCTAAACTGTCATAAGTATAATTGACTATAAAGTTTGGGTACCTATAATTAATTACAAGAATGCAGGACAAATTTAAAGTTTTGGAGTAAAATTTTTTGGAACAACTGCACAAATTTTTTACTGATTTTTTATAAATATATTTAAATATTGACGCGAACAATGACTCTGGTTAAAGACTGACCTTCAGACATATTGACTCAATATTACAGGACCTTATACTGTTTTTGGTGCACTTGAAGGCTTAGCTTTTGTCAACACCAAATTTGTGAACAGGACTGATGACTTTCCCGACATTGAATTTCATTTCGTCTCTGGGTCCCCTGCTTCTGATGGGGGCAGGCAATTAAGAAAGATTCAGGGACTGAATAATGAGGTAAAGTTGCCATAAGCAGAATATTATATATAAATAATATAAGTATTATATGACGTCCATTTTCTATGCACTACGCAAACTTTTGTTGTAAACAGGTGGCACACTTTGGTTATTTGTATTTAAAGAATATAAAAGTCTTACCTTTACTATAACTGACACATATAAATATATATAATTTTGAAATTAAGGAGCTGGAGTTTAATCTTAACCAGGAAAAGAAGAACTAAAACATCTTCTTTAATCTATATTTATTACAACGTTTCGAGTTCAAAGACTCATCATTAGAAGGTTATCAATAGAGCATCCTGTACTTCTTATACCCTTTATTATCGAGTATACAAATTTTAAATCTTTATTATAAAGCTTAAAATTAAAAACGAATAAAACTCAAAACTAATGCAGATTAAGTGGTAATGCGCTCAAGTCAATATTTGAATCTGACGTAAGTTGTCGGATATACATATAGTAATTCTATTATTCTTAAAAATGTTTCGCTGTTTGTGGTTGCTATTATTTTAAAATCATTAAACTTATTAATTATTTTGCACTTTTCAAATGTAACTTAATAGCAGATTGTTCCTTTTTATTTAATGGGTTCACAGTTCTGTTGACCTGAAAGTATATATTGGCAATCCATACCTCTTCTCATCTTTATTTCATATAAAATGTGCTGTCTCTAGTCTTATTAAATCTTCAGCTGTCTACTCTTTTAAGATTCACCATAGACTCCTGAAGGTTAGAGAATGCGGACATATGACCATAAGTCATACAATTTTGAATCCATTAAATAAAAATGAACATTCTGCTATTAGGTTAATTTCTAAAAAGTATAAAAAAGCCATTTTGTTCATTATAGTAGACTAATTCTTTACCATTTTGTCTTTCTGCACTTAGGAAATACAGTTTTTTTCAATATCATTAAAGTTCATAATGTTTTTCAACACAGAACGTTATTAAATTGTTTCATGAATGAATATAAACAACTTCGGCATTACGTAATTTGTCCAACTTTCTGAAACCATTTTGCAACCCAATCAATAATATTGGTGTCGTATATTACTGTGAACATTTTAAATATTTCACCTCATTCTCAATAAATACAAAAATCATAGAATCAATATTCACGATAATATTTACAGCTAAGCACAGCTATACTGCAACATTATATGCAACTTTGATTCTTTTCAATTTGACAATAATTTGGAGTATATACTGTAAGTTTATATTTTGTGTTAATACTATGATTTGTTATAGATCTGGAACAAGATGTTTTTGCCCATAGCTCTTCGGGACAATTTTATGGTTCTTCCCATGTTGTTACGTCCGAAGTCTAAAGGGTACATCACTCTGAGGTCCAACAATCCATTTCACAAACCGTACATCACTGCCAACTACTTGACAGATCCTCAAGATATAAAAGTACTCATTGAAGGTAGTAAACAAGGAATATATTTCAAGCTATTATATACAGAAATATGAAATTAAATGATTTAGTTTGTAATTTTTTATGCTCAATTTTTAGGATCGAAGATAGCAGTGCAATTGGGTCGTACGGCTGGATTCAAAAAGTTCGGAGCTAAATTATTGCCCATAAAGATGCCGGGATGTGAGTATCATAAGATGGAATCTGACGATTACTATGGATGCATATCACGTACCTATACCACCACCATCTATCATCCCATAGGAACAGCCAAAATGGGTCCCTCAAGTGATCCAGAAGCAGTCGTCGATAATGAATTGAAGTAAGAAATTTGATATAAAAGGAGTTTTTTTTAACTATTTCAGATTGTCTACTGAATTAGAGTTATAGAATTTTTCACGTATTTTCACGATTGCTAATTATCAAGTCTGAAATCACCATTGGTGACAAACACCAATATAATGATTTCAATTTATTACAAACACCAATGGGGAAAAAATAGGACAATCAATGCTTCATTATTCTAATTCTGAATTGGTATAATTTAAATAACTAATTCAAAGAGATGATTGACATTGTCTAATCTAGTTATGTGTTCAATTATTGTTTTAATTAATTATTTGTGTATGTATATATTTGTACAATGTATTTTAATTTCAGAGTTTATGGTGTCTCCGGCTTACGCGTAGTAGATGCATCCATTATGCCATATATTGTATCCGGGAATACCAATGCCCCTGTAATTATGATAGCAGAAAGAGCTGCAGATTTTGTCAAATCTTACTGGTACACGAAAAAGAAAAAAAAATAGTGAGACCAAATAAATCATAGAGAAAATGAGTGCTACCAATTAGTGACAAAAAAATATAGAAATTAAAAGGAGTGTAACCAATTAGTGAAAGAAAATGTAGTGCAACCAATTAATGAAAGAGAAGGTAGTGCAACCAATTAATAACGAAATAAAAGGTAATCTATTAGTGACAGATAGAGTGTAGTGCAACCAATTAGTGAAAGAAAAGTTAGTGTGCTGAATTGTTTAAGATACATGTAATGTCACTAATTGCTTACAAAAGAAAGGTAGTGCGGCAAGTGTTAATCTTAGACGCAACTTGTGTAAAGGATTATTATTCATGGTTGATTTTACACACAAGTTGAATCAAGAAAAAATCAATTGTTAACCAATTTCATTTTCAACTTTTTCTAGATACACACAAAAACTCTTTTAATTTGTGAGGAAGTGTAGAATAATGTGAATAAATAATTATTGTTTGGTTATTTAATCACAGCCAGAAAACGAATTAACAAACGAAAATATTCGTAGTGTGTGCAAATTTGGTGCTTCAATATCGAATTCAATGATGGTGCAATTCTTATCCTTTTTCATATTTCGTGAATGAACTATACAGTGTCATTATCAAGTTCTGAAATGTAGCTCCGGCTCCACAATATGGAATACAACTGTGTACTGTATAGTAATATATTAAGTGTGATTTTAGAAAAAGGATTTTGTTGAAATAAACTTCAAATATAAGGTGCCAAAAATACTGAGGTTTCATGAATCTCAATGTAATAATACCTCATTCATGTTGTTTAGTGATTGTGTATACCGTATCGTCAGTGTTATTAACTGGTGATGAAATGAACCGATTATTCTATTATGTCTACAACTGTACAGTGTACAACCTTAGCAACTGAAATATTAATCAAGAGGTCCTTTCCATATAAAGTGTAAAATAAAGTCAGCCCTCGCTATTATATATTGTGCAAAATCGAGCCATTATTCCACCTTCTAAGATCTAAGTGAACCAACCATCAATTTGTCTAATTTGTCTAATTTGTCTAATTCTCAATTTGTGATCAAATGAAGAATGTATTAATTGCATGATTTATTATAAGAACAAATCTATGAATTTCTGTACAGATTTTCGCCACTCATTAATTCAGAATATAAAATAAATTAGAGTATGTGAAATTCATTATTTTTTAAACGATATGTCCCGGTACTGAAATAGGCATTATTATTTTCTGTAATTTTATCAAGACTTAAAAGACTGTTATCTTTTTATAAAATAAACATCCGCATTCTAATTTCCTATGGGTAACACAACATTTAAACTTTATACTATAATTACAATACAGAAATGCAGTTCAAACAATCTCTAAATAATATTTTAACAACCAGACTTCTAAGAGTTAATAACAATAATCTAATTTTGTCCGTTACCGTAATAAAGACATATAATTATATGGGTTTTATAATGTACTCTATTTATACATGAATAAACCCCCTTGTAATGGGTTAATGGACTTACACAAACCATTTGCATTAAAACATTCTTCCTAACATCGTCTTCAACAAGCAACTAACAAGCAGAACGACGCGACAATCTAAATCTAAAAGCCAACATTGGACAACGACATTAAATAAACACATTAACAACACTGTTTATTTTTATAACAAGTGATAAACTTCGATATTCGGTGAATATCTTGATTGTGACAAATATTTGCTGGATAAAAATTGATTGAAATTTAAATACATTTTCTGCTCTATATTATACGCTTATAGATATAATTATGTATTGTTATTTATTTTAAAATAGTAATTTATTTTAGTTCATAAGTGCCATATGTATTGTGTATTTATTTGCCAAAGTCATCTGAGAATTGATCATTCCTATTCTCAAATTGGAATTGAGATTCTCACGCATGTCCTTGTTTCGTAATAATGTTTAATAAATATTAAAAAATATTCTTCATTATTTCTTGTTGCCTTAATTATGTTCGATTTGAGAGGAAAATATCTTTTGGAATAAACCTTTGCTCTTACGAAGCCTGCTATTTTATTATTTAACATGAGAACCTAAATCGATCTGAAACTAAATTTTAATGATTTAGTAACTAAATGCTATCATTTAGTTGTTGATTCATACACCAATAATCTCAAGACACTAGAGTTTAGAGCGTATTTATTATATAAAGTATCGTACATTGAAATTCATTATGTCTGTTAAAGCAAAAGCTACCGTTCTTTCATTATTTACATATTATCTTAAAGGCGTAGATAAATACAAATTCATTTCACGGAAAATTATAAAATAAAAGTACTGGAAAATATAAGATAAGACTACGATTGTTTAATTATTACGAGTATAAGCCATATACTGCCCGACTGTTCAATTATTACTTATTTGTATTATACACCACCCCAAGTTTCCCTGACGTCTGTTTAAAAAGTTGTTTGGAATTCTCAAACCGTTTTAATCACATGTACTAATCGTCATATAATTTTTCAAATTAACAAGTGACCGCTCTATAAAATGATAATAATTGTGTTAAAAAATAATCATTCGGCGTGTTTTCATGAGCAATATAAAACCAGTCTGGATCTGAATAACGTTTTCAAAAATGCCATCAACCAATAGGATGTCATTAATCTTTTTACGAACACCAATAGGAATCGATACAGATCAAGTATGTGTAGCTGATCTCTTTATTTGTGAAATTTAGCAACAATTTCACAGGTATATTCACTTACTAAGAATTATTTTAACTGATAAATTATGTCTGAAATATATTTGCCGGATGACCCCATGACTAATTACATGCGCTGCAAATTAGAAATAATATTATATGCAATGTAAGTTTGTATATAACTAGATGAACAGAAATAAACAAAAATAAACGTAACTTTTAATAAAAATAATCCTTTGGAAGTTTGACAAATTAATGCCATCAGTTTAAATAAAATAAATAAATTTCCTTCAAGTACAATGTGCTTTATCTTTAAATAAATTAAATCATACATTTTTAATAATAGAGCACGATAAAATGATTCAAGCGTTTATATTACTACGAATGGAAAACAAAAATAATAAAACATAATACCTGTCCACATGACAAAGATCAAAAATACTTATTTCTCTTTGCCAGATGAACGTATCAATGTAATAATTTTCTATTTCAGGGAACAATTCGGGTATTATTTTTAATATTGTCCCTTTGTTTATAATTTATCTAATTTTATTAAGGTATTATTTGAATTAATTCATGTCGCATATTTACAAAACTTATAATATTGAGCACCGTTAAAAAGTAGGCAAACTATGTTAAATTATTGTACATAATTTAACATCGTAAAAACGTCATTTAATGTACAATATAGACCTCTCGTTCAGCAACATTATAGTTTGTTCGAAAAATTTGTCATTTTCAAACAAAGTATATATCCCTCCTGGTCAAGAATAAATAAAACTTAAGACTTATTTGTCTTATGTTATACTGTACAAAATACATTTGCTATATATACTACAACTTGAACATTGGTAATAACTATATTTACAATGGGTATATAGTTTAAAATATTTTCGCTAATATAATCGAACAGTTTGCTAAAAGAGTTTTTTTACTAACATGCTATAACAACCTTCCCTACTACAAATTCTATTGTTCTTATACATTCTCAAATGAATGTAACAGAAACTCTTATGTAATCCATAAGAGAGTTGTTTATTCTTGGTAAACATTCATAAAGCGGTAGGTAATATGTACTGGTAAATTTGTTGTTAAAATATCTGAAGCGAGCGGCCGTTCAGTAGACAGTTCACACAAGTGAAGGTGAACTATCATTCAATTATCCGCCTAAACTGTATTATTTAGTTCCATATAAATATAATTATACAATAACAATATTTAATGAATCTATACAGATAATAAGAATATTGAATGGTAATTACATTACATGTCAAGAATCTTAGATACCGTGTCTTGATAACTAAATACTTAGTTTAGAATTGACAGAAATTTAAATAAAAAGTTAAGAATTTCGTAAATAGTCTGATAATATCTTAAATCATAATTGTATCATTGCATGTACAGTACGGTATTGCATATCAAATAATAACATTTTGATGCCATTATAAAATGTACAATTTTATTTGGCAAACAAGGAATAAATGTACATGTCTACAATTGTGATAGTCCAGTATCTGTTTTGTAAAATAGCTCATTGGGATTTCCAAAGATAGAAGTTATTTTCCTATTTTAAGAGACTTTTGGATTTTACTTAAGTAAATTGAAAAGCAAATTTGATATAAAAGTTATTCTTCATCTTTCCACTAATTAACTAATATAAGTTATGTGTTCGTACACATATAGGACAAAATTATTTAATATTTAACAAAACGCTTAGGAAAAAGATATAGAGGTAGGTACGATATCTCTTGCGATATAAATTGATTTCGAAAAATTATACGAGAAACTGATCAGTTTTAAAATTAAAAAAACTGATATCAGCATCGAATCCAAGTAAGAAGTTATTAACATGAGTTGTAGAAAGTAAATTACCTTATTTTGATATAGCTCTTTGAGCTTTTCTCGATATTCTGATATTTCCTTCTTTACAATAAAAATGCACATAAATAACATAACAAGCCTATTTTCTTAACTATAAGTACAATTTCAAACATACGGGAAGCTATCTGATGAATTTTCATCATAAGAACATAAAATTTGTATAAATAATTTGCTATAATTATGAATATAATTGTTATTAATGCACATAAATATATGATCATTTTGGTAAAATTATAACGCTTGGTCAGGAAGTGTGAAAACTACCGTCCAGCAGTAGGTATAACTATTCTACTGATAAAATCACTAACAAATGAACAATTTCCAACACTTTACTGCAAAATCATTTGTTTTAAAGTTTAATTGCTTGCATAAATATGAACTTTGAACTATATTTACATATTGTTGCACTACGATATATGTTTCCATTTGTAGTATATTGTATACCCTGTATATAGTTATTCAAAAAGTTACAGAAGAACTTTAATAATATTAATTTGTTCATCAATTATAAAATAGACATTGAGATGGAAAGATGATTAAATGATTTTGGTAAGTATCAAATTATTAGATCATTTATCAAGAAATGGCACAAGATAACAAGAGATAACATTTTATAAAAATAACAAATATTAGATAGTATAAGA
Organism: Notopais sp. p TS-2021; assembly: GCA_028455955.1. Classification (NCBI taxonomy): domain Eukaryota; kingdom Metazoa; phylum Arthropoda; class Malacostraca; order Isopoda; family Munnopsidae; genus Notopais; species Notopais sp. p TS-2021. The sequence goes on along the minus strand of JAJNBT010076590.1, from coordinate 1,722 downwards.
AATAAAAAGTCAAATATTGACTTGAATTTTGACACATTTTCATCAAGATTTTAAATGACGAAATTCTTTTTCTGAGTTGAAAGACTCGAATCTTGTGGATTTCACCATCAGTTCACAAGATCATCGTTCAAATTTGTATTCTTGTTCACGTAATTGTAACTAACGAATCTCATCACAGTGATATCCGAACTCGAAAAAAGCTGTCAAGGTCCCAAGTTGAAATCAAACATTCGTTAAACTAATGACTATAACATAAATACGAGAGATATCGAGACCGTTCAGTTTCTACCATTGAAGCATTGATCACTGATAAGCGTAGTTACACCACTGCACTGGTTATTGAATTGTTTGAACAATGTAATTAATTTAAAAACTAAATTAACACAAATTCCATTATCTATGTTTCTTATGGGAGTTGTTATACCAGTAGGATTTGATCATATCTGCAGCTTTTTCTGCTATCATGATCACGGGGGCATTTGTGTTACCCGAGACCACGTTGGGCATGATCGACGCATCCACTACCCTTAGGCCTGACACGCCGTATACCCTGTGGACAAAAAAAGAAATCAGATTTATGTACTTATTACTTATATCTTGTACATACTGTAGCTTAGTAACTCGTAATTTTGTGATAACATTTTCACAGCCATCGTCACTCAATAATTATTATTTAATAAAGATTAAAAAAAATTTAACGGAGATATTAAATATGTACTTGATTCAAATAACAAAGATCTGTATTGACCTAAATAAGCAAAAGTTTGTTTCATATTTCTTGGTTATTGTACCACTAGTTAATGAAGGTCTTTATTATTTTATTGAAGGATTTTTTTGTTGTGTTCCAACATGGAAAGCTTAGAACATAATTATGATTTCAACGCCATTGAAATACCGATCCTATTTTATAAGAATCCAAGTATGTAATAAAAATGACATATATACCGGTAATATTACATTTCGATGTAAATATAATATAATGCATTATAATTTCTATCAGTATATATATCTTAATTATATCAATCAGGCAATACAAAATCGGATAAGGAACAATTGAAAAGAATATATTGATATATATATTAGACGTATTTTCCTATGCACTGAATACCAAATTAAAAATCAGTATTTGTGATGGTTACCAATCAAATATATTTCAATAAAATGTCTTTATTTTCAGACAAAAATCAATGAAAAATGATTCCGATTATAAAACGGTTGATTATTTTGATTCAGAATTGATTATTTAGATTTTAGAGAACGTAAAAAGCATTTATGTGATTTAGATTTGAGGAACTTTTCCTTTCTTAATTCTCAACCAAAATCGATTTCGATTTTCATAACTAGAATAATATATATATATATACATACTTGAGCTGAGGATCAACAACGGCTCCCGGATCCCAATAAGGTCCCATTTTACAAGTTCCTGCCGGATGATAAATCGTGGCAGTGTAGTGCCTTGCGAGGCACTCGAAGTATTCATCCGATCCCACATAGTAATATTCACACCCTGGAATTGGAATATCATGGAATCGAACTCCGAACTTCTTAAAGGAGTGGCTCAGACCGATCTTCATAGCAATTTTGGCTCCTGGAAAAGAACATAATTAGATATATATCATAAGTGTTGCTATATTTAATTAGAACTTTCAATTCTTATAATATTATCTATTATTTAATAATCTCACACTAAATTAAATAACATAATTATAATTTAGAAAG
>JAJNBT010076523.1:0-10072 GCA_028455955.1 Notopais sp. p TS-2021 | reverse complement strand
GTGTAATTTGAGATTTACTTTTTGCACATAGACTTTATTTTTATGTGCAAATTGAGATTTCTATGTGCACGCGCAAATAAGGGTGTTTTTTAAACACTGCCGTACGGTGCTCGACCGTTTCAATAATATATTTATATTTTAGTACGGTACTCGATCATTTTAATAATCTATTAATATTACCGGTAGGGTACGGTACCATATCGCATTTTCAGGTTGCCAGAGAATGTTAAGATGGTAATTAAAACGAACAATCCTAATAATTAATGCAGAGACAATCGGTTGGTCATTATACTATAAGCCTAAATGACGTGTTAATATTGCCCGCATGCCAACTGTATATAAGCAATCACACACAATTGACATAAAATTATTTCAACATTTATAATAACAGCTATCGTTGACACGGACAGATTGCTACTTAAATAGCTCAAGTGAATCCTCGTTTGATATCCTTGTCATATTCGGGGAATTGGACAATAATGAAAACAGTTTATATAAATTATCTGTAGAATAGTTTCATTGTTAGCTACATTCAATTATGCGTTCTCAGACTTGCGTTAAAAAGCACAATTTATTAAACCTATTCCATTTTTTTTCAATAAATACAATATGATTTCCTGTAGTAGTTCGATAGTAGGAGGGGTGATTATTATCGGAAGGATGCTTTTGATAATAACTTATATTATAAACGGCAAATATCTTCGTGCGAGGTTATAAAGGATCCTGGAAAAGCTGTATTTCTTAACCCGAAAGTTATAAAATGCTGAGATTCGATCCTTTTTGCAATATCCCTAAGGATTCATTTTTGATGTCGGAAAGGACAACAAGAGACTAAAAAATCAAATCTCCGGAATGCCGTTAAAGTCACGCGCATCGATGATAAACGCAAGTCAAAATAGAACTCCCGATTATAGGATCTATTTGCTCTTGTCAAAGATAAAACGAAAGCTTGTTTCTTTCAATCTTGATACGTATTTATTTAAATCTGAAAGCTGCATACAATAAAAATGGAAGAAAAAGTACTTTTATATGTTGCAAAATATATCGATAGAGTAACTGTATGTGATTAATAAGGGCTGGCTCAAAAACGATGTGGTATGTGTGAACCAATTAATATTTTGTTATAAAAATTGCATTCACTGGACTATAAATATGAAAGTGGTAATCTGGGATGTTTTATGTTTTCTTTCTTTGCGTGGACTAAGTTGTATTAGTTTTATATGCAGTCTACCGGTATATTAATCTAACCTAATTTAGTATGCAATATATCTTAACTTATTACATATACTTGTTGTACCTAAATGCATATTGTTTTATACCATACCGTACTTTTTAAATTATTTGATATCTGTACTTAATAAAATTTAGTTAAAAATGTTTTGGCAACACTGTGTCATCAGCCAATTTATTTTTGTTATTATATAGTCTGGTATGGCGATCCTTTAAAAAAAGCTAATCCTATTTATAGGAATCTGCATTTTGATCCCTATATAAATGCAACATAAGCACAATTCACCCTAATTTAATCCGATTTCAACTAGAATATTTCTAGGCGTCTTTTGAAATTTTCTTGCGTATTTCCTTTGATAATAATTTCGTTGAAATTTTATATATCAATATATACCTGAATTTATCAAGTAAACCAGATATTATTCTTTTGAGAATGAAACCAATCTCACTAATAAAAAAGAACCCCTTGATTTTTTCCATTGAACCATGTCAAATTCGAAGAATTTCATATTCCTTGCATGCAGTTCGAACCCAGTGAAGAGGTACCTGTTTCTTCAACTAAATTTGTTACGGTTTTTATGAATCCTTTAAATGGAATTTCAATTTTATGGAACTTGAAAATTATGTAAAAAATAGATTAAACTATTATCAACGTACGAATTTTACTGTACAGATTGAAACTCCTACCCGATTGGGATTTGGGATTGCAAATATTTCCCATAAATAAGGATTTCCCAGTAAGCGCGAATCAATACCGGTAATTTTTTTCTTGATCAAGGTACCGTACTTCAAATAAAAGTTAAATGCATACCGGTATTAATTAAATAGGTAATTTATATACCTAAATGCTTATAATTGATGTACTACAGTACCAATTTATATTTAATTATATTCATGTTTTAATTTCAATGTAAAATAATGTATAAATGGACGATTAAAATATTATTTATGAGTTTGTTCAATTCAATATTTAATATTTACGAATTTTATATTTTCAATTTATTCAATTTATAAATAGGTAAAGACCATGAAGGTAAAAGCTCGTAAATCAATTTTCTACGCGTATCAAAATATATTTTTTATCGTATGACATATACGGGATTAAAGGATACGGTGCCACAAAGTATGTTTATATTAACGTATTATTTAGTTAACAGTAACCTGTTTGTTGTGTTTTTTTAATAGTCGATAAATCAGCACGAATAAAAATATACACAGAATAATTTTTAATTGTACGTTCTTCAGTTTTGGTTTGACTTTGCCAATTTTTTGATTTGTGAATGCAAATTTTTGACTTAAAGTTACTACAGTGTTCGGGGATCGAGTGGGATGTTTCTTTTATTAGATTAGTTTACTGAGGTAATCTTTTGAGTTTGTTTTTTAATATTCATTTTGTTGTTACTTTATAGCATTTAAGCTATTGTTAGTATACTGAAATATTATCCAAAGCTATCAGATATTCACCGATTTCAGCTGCTACTAGGTGGCCTAAGAGATTTCTTTCAATATATTTACGATCATTTGCAAGTTTCTTCAGCGTCAATTTATCTTTGAATCAAATTTTATGAGGCTGTAGTTTATTGGATTAAATCTCTATTTTTGATATAGGATCCAATTGGTTTACTCCACGAATTGACAAATCACAAGAATAGTTTATAGCCTAAGTTGGCACGCACAACATTGAATAATATAATATATTGAAGCACGCATCCCCCCCCCTTTACTATGAAGAATATTTTAATTTGTCAACATTTATTTTCATTCAACAGCTATATAAGTCCTTAGAGTGTTCCTTACATGGATCGTAAAACGTATATCAACGTTTTTATAATTGCTATAATCGTGCCTGGAGAAGATAAAAAACACATGGAAACGTTTTCATCGTCTGTGTTCTCCTCGAAAGCAACACGCTTTCATTTAATTAATAATACTTTCATTGACAAGGGTTCGATAACAGATGAGATGAGGTGCTATAAATAATTTTTCCCTGAAAGCTGATTGAACATAAAGACAAGGTTTATATACAGCATCGCGCTATATACGATGGCTAGTTTATCAATGTTTTCCGGGGTGATCCTACGTTTCTATTTGAATGTCAGATGAAATTTATTTGGGGATCTACTCGTGGTCAGTGTCCTGGGGAGAGCCGTGGTGTTTTATGACTGTTTCTGTGGAAGATATCCACTAAAATGATGTTTCGGGAGAGGCTTTGAACACAGTCTGGTATTTCTCAAACACTTGCTAAGACTAATAAATATTGAGGTGGAGTATTGTAGGCCCGACAGTTTTTTTTATTGCATGGAACATTTGTGGTTTACAAATATGCTTGTGTTAATTTATTTATTTGTTACGAATATACAATTACAAATTGTTTTGTTACGGTCAGGTAACAGGTGAGTATAATAGCAAAAACAATTCTATAAATGGCATACCGGTACCGGTATTCGCATGATAAAATATAATGTTAAAATAACTAGTAGGCTACCTCTAGCTATTGTTAAAAGAAATTAATTTGTTAAATATTTCTTAATTGCAATAATATATTTATCACTTACATACGTATGTATACGTTTTAAATATAAATTTTATTCAAGGTAATAATTGTAAATTTTTGAGCAAATCTGTTTGTTTTTAATACGTCTCTAGAATGGAATACGGTAATTATTTTGTCTGTAAAAAACCTGTACCGTAATTAGATATATATATATATATAACTTAAAAAATGTCCACAGATCCATGGACCAAAATCTGTGATTTAATTAATCATTTTAATATATGCAGATTTCTTTAATTGTGGTCCAAAATTAGATTTGTCGAGCGCGAAAAATGGCGCTAGATTGGTATCTCTTCTATATATATTATATTCGTATCTTTGCTTATACCGTAGATTTAGGTACATTAAATATATATAAATGGTGTATATAGGGAGATTCCGTGGTATAATAGAATTTCTTGTTAAATATAGTATTTGCTTAAACAAAAATGTCTGTCAGCTACAAAACATTGCATAAATTAAAAGAATTCTGTGAACTGCAAGATTTAATTATAGATGCTCTAGTTTGCATAGGAATTGTTTCTGCATGCATGTAATTATGTGCTTTATCTACATCGATTGTCTGATGTAAATTCTCATGAACAATTTCTTTAAATCTAAGTGTATCTAAGACTATATTATGTACCGTTATGGTACCATTTTTAACGGGTTACTATTGTATCATTAGTGCATTATTTTAAATTAATTAGTTAGTTATATATATATATCCAATGATCCATCTTACATAATATATATTACCAAACTTATAGAAAAATTACAAGTTCAGATAATATTTTTTCTGAGACTTTTTAACTTGTGTTTCTGTAAAGATTTTTTTCTCGATCGATTTCTTGTGTCTTTTTGTGACATTTACAGTAGCTAAGATGTGACTTAATTTCGTATATTTGAAGACACAGAAAATGGAAGGGGAGGTCAAATTTCGAAACATTTGGCCTGATGCCCAATCAATCTCGACCTAAAATTTAAAGTAGAAACTATTAAATAAAATATTTTAGAATGACGACCATTTTTCTAAAAAGTTTTGAAATTGAAAGAATAAATTCTAATCTTGTAAAAGAAACAAAAATATTTTGTGTAAAATTGTATTAATGTTTGTACTTCAAGTTTTTTGTACTTATAAGTACAAGAAACTTGTACTTTTATTAGGTACATAGTTGTATGTTTAATTAAAATTTGATTAAAAAATGTCAATTTGCAGTCCATTTTTTTAAATTGCAAAGACTGTAAGAACCGGTTCGGCGAACTGATGAAAATTTTTAACAACCGGTTCTCGTGAACCGGTACGACTAGGCTGAATGTCACAACTGCCTATATATATATTTATATTCTTAATACCTTAATTATAAGGAAATACTATTCATATAGCTAAATACTGGCGTTCTTAATAGTCTACATTATGTAACTTTCACCTTAGTTCGCGGGCCTTCAATGCTCTGATTAATAAATATATTGATCAATGGGCCAATATTATAAGAACCCAGAATATTGTCACCATATTTTTTATAAACCTATGCCAGAATTTAAACAATTAGAAGAATTATTATCCTGCTATAAATTTTGATAAAATATTGCAAGTTTTGGAGAAAATTTCATTTTCTTTATCATTTGTTTACTAATTTTTCTGGTAAATGTTTATCTTTCACGACTAATATACTCGCCTTTGTTTATCTAAATTAGACCGATGGGTGATCTTATGAAAATAGATTAATCTAGATTCTAGACCTTGTTAGTGAACTTTCATCATATCTGACGTCATACTTTATAGTCTCATATATATATATATATATTATATAAATTGATGCAGGTACATCAATTATGTTATTTTTCATAGATAAACAAGGAATATTTTACCAAATCTGGTGTTAAATAATTTGACGTTACATTTTTTTCCTTCTTACAATGATGTAGGCACGGTTTTGAAACCGGTGATGACAAGGCGGGATGTAAAAAACCGACCTGTGTTTATGCCTGCACTTCACAGGGAAAGTAAACAAGGCCTTATTTTATTCATGATTCTAATGATCCAATAGCTGGTCTTTTTTTCTCTTTAATTTATAGCGCTTCTCTAGCTGAACTGATGTTGACTTTGTAGAATAGAGATTGCCTAAATCCGACCCTCGAAAATGATTGGTAGTTTTAAAATTCCGAAATTATTCGACCAACAGCTAATTTGGGATTCGGTTTTGGTTATATAAAGAACTATGCACATACGGTAACTACTTGTACGCGTCATCATCTTTTACTCTGTTTAAAAATGCACTCAAGTTTTACAGTATTTTTGTATTTAAAAGGCTTACTTGGGACCAAGTAGACTGCCAAGAAAAGATAATATTTAGAGTGCTATTATACTCTATTAAAATAAGGGGAGACTTCAGTAATATTCTTTTATATTTGTGCATGAATTAGTGATGCGTTGTCCCGTCTATTATTAAAATGTCATAGGTATTATGTATTAATATAGAATCAGATCAGACATCTGTAAATAACATCGGACTGGTTTACTAAGATAGCCTACCGTATTGTACGGTACCATATATTTATTTTTTTAGATTGATTTTTTCAAAATGTTTGGATACATAATACCATATAAAGTCTGGAGACAAATCCGGGAAAAAATAAATATAAATTTATTTAGAAATAGATTTGTTTCCTAATTTTAGATAGGCATCTTTGACATTTTCTTAGATTCCTGAGTGCCGTATAAGCTACATGCAAACTTGTCTTTATCAGTTTTAAGACCAGAATAGATTTAATGAAACTTAAATCGAAATTTGTGACATACATTACCGTACGTTGTCTATCTTCTGATTATTTGACCTTTTTGTTTCAAAATCGATTGTCTAAAAATTATATCAGAGTACGGTATCTATTACCGTACCGGTATTATACTACCTAAAATAGTGATGTGCCGATATCAAAATTGTCATCCCGATATAATTCTGCCAATTTAATATATGTATATATATATCTAATTTATATATGCATAAATATATATACCGGTATATATATATATAAAAAATTAATAATTTCCTATAGAATTATTGAATTACAAAAGTATGTGCATGGTATTACAAATTTATAATATAAATTTGAACTTATCTTTTATTTATATATATATATAATTATATAGGTATATAAGTATTTTTGATTGCAATTGAAAATTAGCCTTAAATTCTCTCTATATATATACCGTATATATGTATAATTCTACATCTAAACTCACCGTATATATATATATATATATCTTTAAATTCTTAAAAAAAACTCGATTTTTTGTCGATACCGATATCAAAATTAGCGATACCGATGTATCGGCACATCAATGATGCTAATAATAAAACCTTACATATAATTAAAATACTTAAATTTAACTGTATGGTACCGTATTGTTACAGGTATTGATTGCAGAATTTAATATAGGTGTGTTTAACCGGTATATAGATTTATAATAGATACAGGTACTATACCTTTCTATATTGTATAATTTATACAATTTAAAAACTGTCATTTTTGTAGCTGTTAACTTGATCGAACGATGCTGTCAAAAAATTGACAATAAACAACTAGTGAACAGCTAAGTAAAACTAGTAGTTTATGATTTAAATGGTGATAATATTCTTAAAATATGAATAAGATAACCAGGTAGCTAGAAAAAACCTGTAATGTAGATGTTGCACAAAAAATTATCTATTTTTTGAAATGTTGATAGGTGTGCTATTTAATGTTGCACATATCTCTTCAAAAAGAATTAAGAATTCAAGTGTGTAGATAACATTCATTTTGGTATATTTATGCTTACATATTTTTCTTGTTCAGTATCATAGTACAATAGCTGACAGGTAATTAATGTATTGTATCGGAAGTATCTGTACTTATATACCGTAGTACAAAATACCATATAACTTTCAACAATATTCAGTTTTGTGTTATCTTATAGTGTCATATATTCAAATCATTATAATTAATTGGAAATTGTTCTTCTCAAAATATTTAAAACATCTCAGTGAATCATGTTATCTCAGTTTAGGTTATTAATCTTTCTCTGCATGGTGAATAAGCACTAAAAAGAAATATCAAGTGTCGTAATGAAGTGTTTGTTAATCAGTTCTTTTAGAAATTATACTTCTTTAACATCGAATTATCTTTGTTTTTCTTTTAGTTCAGTATTTTTAAGAATTATACATCTCTAACATCGAATTATCTTTGTTTTTCTTCTTTTAGATTAGTTCTTTTTTATAAATTATACTTCTTCAACATCGAATTCTCTTAGTTTTTCCTGATAGATCATTATATTTTTAGAAATTATATATATATACTTCTTCAATATCGAATCATATTTGTTTTTCTAAATTCAGTTGCATTATTGGCAATAAAAATGAGTTATATCTCTGCAGAGATGAGTCATAAAAAAGTATTGCTAATTCTTCCTTGATCTCCATGAATTATTTTGTTTACAAAACCCATAGATATAATCTATGAGTTTTGATGATATAGGAGCCAATGATGATAGCAGCTGTTCCACTTTCCCCGATCGTTAAATGAAATTTCGGTAATTAAGATCAGTGTTGACAAATTTAAACCGAAATAAACAAATTTTATCTGCATCGATGATATTGTATCCTGGTACAGGTATCAGCACTGCAGATCTAGTGGTACCGGTATCTAAAATATGTGGTAGCGTCAATTTATATCAACACTCTTGCTGTTATTAGATTGCCAGAGATGATTTATGTTTTGTTGAAAAAGATGAGTGGAAACTCACGTACTATTGCATTTATTTAATATATTATTCGATATAGATAGTCACTGGCCGAACTTTCAATGGGTCCTTTATAAGAAATGGATTCACATCAAAATGGAATCGGCCGGAGATCCTATATAGCTATCTATAGTAGATCCGGGATAAATCCATGACAATAGATGGTTACCTCCACGGAATATCTTTCTTTTTATTAATAATAGTTCAGAGCGGTGCAATATTTTCTGGTTAATAATCTCTTTTCGATATACCGGTATTACGATTTACGAGACCTGATGATAAATCTACAATTTTTTGACCAATTCAAGAATTTAGCCTAAAATTTTTGTTAATCGCATATTAAAAATTTTCACCTTATAAAATATATTGTATAGTAAAAAGTGCTAATTTAATCTAACATGTCCGAATTATGAGCATTTTGAGAAATCTGTCTACAATCATTTGATTTATTAAGCAATAAGTTTAATAAATTGGTTAATAGACCTAAAGTGATTAAATTTAGAAGTTAATTTTAAATAGACATTTTTAATTGTTTTATTATTTATATTGTTATAGTTCGCTTGTCATTATTAGTTGTTTTATTAATAACATTTGTAGTCTTTAGTATACTGGTAGTTTTTTTAATACTGATGATAGTTGTCATAATTTATTATTTATTACGAACAGAAGTTGTTATTATTATTTGTTTTAATACCTACTAATAATATACGTAGTCATTATAAATTGTTTTTATTTTTGACAGTTGTAAAAAAAAATACGGAGGTTCCAGAATTATATTTTTTCCCCCTGCATGCTCTTTTAGTCTAGGGCTCTAGACCCTAGGGTTAACTCTGCCTTAGACAAATGAAATGCATTTTTAATCCTAAAATACCTACATATAGCAATCAACGTGTCTGTTACGGTTGTACAATGCCGTACAACATGTAAGAACATGTATAAAAACACATGAATTCTCTTTTGGTGGCTCGCATGTTGCACTGCAATTTATTCTCCTGTCAACAGTAAACAAGAGAAGCCCTGATCCCATATGCATATCCATTCGCTTTCACTTAAATATATAATAAATGTACATATTTTAATACGGTATATAATAAATGCCCATAATCAGTATTCTTTAGATAGCTTTACATGTGACTAACATATTAATGACTTTAAAAGGAGTTTGACAGGCATCTACGATACCGGTATCTATCAAACATATTCTATGTTTTTAAAATACATTATATATTAAAAGCTAATATAAAATAATTTATAAACTTTACAGGTATTGCTAATTAAGGCCTTAAGTATATTTTATAGGTATAATAACACTTAGTACACGGTTGCTACAGATTTATGTGTTAATAAATATAATGTACATATATTTTATTGTACCGGTAATTAAATGATATTTATCAATATGTATTTTTTTACTTATATTATATTTTTATGTTGCAGGTATGTACAAATTGTTCAATCGTGGTTTAGAAAAGTTTCGCTAGATGGGGTAAGTTGTAAGTTGAATTTAAATAAATAGCTATATATATATT
>JAJNBT010076488.1:0-12436 GCA_028455955.1 Notopais sp. p TS-2021 | reverse complement strand
TGCTCCCTAACAAAGTAATTTTTCATTGAGAGTCAATGAGAAGTGGTAATGGAGGGGCTCGAACTCGTGACCTCTTGGCACAAACTTTAAGCATGCTACTGAATGCGCCACGACTTGAACATCTTGGATATGAAGTAACTTTTCAAGAAAATAACTGAAACTTCTTATTACTAAATCCTCATTGAAAAAATTCAATTATAATTCAGAACTTTTAATTTTAAAGAACAGATCTTTTCTTTGCTTTAAATTAATTGCTAGAAAAATAATCATAAAGACTTTTTATTGATTAAATTCATTGATCATTGATATAATAATAATAATACATATTGATAAAAAATTATCAAATTTATAACACAATTTTATTCGATGAAGCACAAGCAATAGTAATACATTTACTATTAACCAATCAGCTGTTTCCTATTTAGAAGGATTTGGTACGAACAAAGGGCGAAATTGAGCCATATTCTTAATTAGCTTCTATAAAGATTTCATATTTTTGATCAAATGACGTTACTATTTTCGCATTAAATAATAATGTCCAGTTGCCCCGGATCCTTATTATATCAATAGAAAATTGAAATAGAAATTATTTTGCCAATGTTATATTATATGGAAGCATCGCTAAATATGCAGTTAATAATAAATAATCGCACATGGTTGGTAGACGAAGGTAGTCGACCAATAGCGAGAACAATCTGCCGTCTTTAATCTAATTTGGTTGAGGATTATATAAACTTTCTCTCGGAGAATTCGTCTCTCCTCTTTGAACTCCCGTAAGGGGAATTATAAAGGGGGGATGGTCAGCCACAAAGGGGGACGATGCATAAATATAAAACCGAGTGAATGAATTCTTTCCATTTCAAGATCACGTCTCATAGTTGGGAATTTTAAATTATGATCTGAGGAGACAATTTCAAGGTAATCAAAGGCACAATTACTGATAGTCATTTATTTAAAAAATGAAATGAAATACTATCAGAAACTGTGTAAGACAAACTACTATTTTATTAAGAATTATATTCTAGAATTGTATGTTCAAATTTTTCATGTTAATTTAACTTAAGAGATTCTCTCTAAGGTCCTGTAATGTCTTTTGGTTTCTGTACAAAATATAATGAAAATTCTAAAAGATATCCATTTTGTCCGTATTCTTTTATTAATTGTGATATTTCGAATGCTACAGTTATTCATTTTCAAGCGTTTTTATGATACTAATTTAAAATAAAATTATCATATAACAGTTAAAATGTTTGAAGAGTAACTTTTTTTAAACTTTCGTTATACCCTAATCTTTTGAATTGATGATGGGTCTTTACTCCTTGAATAATATTTTCCCCCATTATTATACAGACTTACAGTCAATTTTGCAGGTCAACTTTTGTATAAATGACAAATTTTGTATAATTTCAATATAGTTGGACATCGATCGGAATATATTGACATTACAAAAAGAAAAATCGATTAAATTTAAAACAAACAAAATTATAAAAAATGTGAAACTTGAATTATTTATTATGCTTCCATGAAGATTACAAATAAATAAATGGGTAACTGCATTGAATACATGTAGCAGTTACGTTATTTGTACGAGGAAACTTGCAGTCGAGAACAATGTAAATAAAATCGATCTTTATTCAAATGTCAATAAATTTTGTAACAAAATTACGCAACAACAAAAACCTAATTGAGAAAACAGGAATAAATTTAATGTTCAGTTTTCAATGAGAAATTTTATTGTATTTTAATTGGTCTAAATAAATTCACTTTCACAGATTTCGTCTTCTTTGAGTAATGTAGACGAGTTATTTGGATAGCAGACTTGTTATTTAGATGCATAAAATCGGATTACAGAATTAGAAATCGTCCAAATTATGGCAGTCAAAAAAATAAACAACGTTTGGTTTATAAAAAATGTTGCTAGGCACCAAAATAATTGACGGGTTCTATCGATTTCGTACACGCAATTTAACACCGAACTAGTTTAATAGTTTAAATTAATTTAAACTAGTTTTAAATAGTTGCTATTCGTCAGAAATAGTTTATTTTTAAATAACTTGCTGGAATTGACTTGGCCGAAATCTAACCTATAATTCAAGCATGTTCAATCATTAAACTTTTTGTTGCACGCGAGAAAAAAATTATTTTCAAATGAGAGTTTGTTGAATTTCTTATTTAGTTCACATATATACGTGGAGGTCTGTGATCTGAATGAAAAAAATGTGACTCCTACAGATTATTCACCTCAAAATATCTCAAGTGGAGATCCTTCACCCTGACTTTAATTAATAAAGAAATTCATTGCAAGTTCGATCGCTTCCTCAAGATCACAATTATATGATTCAATATTTTTTTTATAAAAAGAGAAAAGTTTTCATAATTTTTAGCTAAAATATTCCGTAGATTAATTTTGTGATTTCTTATTTTTAAAAACACCCACAAATTATTGTTTTTCCGTGTCGATTTATTTTAAAATATTTAAGTTTTAAATCTGATTTTTATATTTAGTTAAATGTTTTAAGTCTTGTAGTTAGTCAGACGTGTGGCATTTATTTACAAAAAAAGGGATTTGACCTTTGGACGAATTCTTCAATACACACCCAAGATATATGGAACTTATCTATACCATCAAGAAAAGTTCCGCAATTTTCGAAATAATGAAGTTGCATTCTATTTATCTATACCAAGTTTGGAATAGAGATAAGCAATCGGTTTATCAATCTTAAATCAAAATCCGTCAATTTTATAATCAAGATCACCATCCGGTTAAACCTGTGATCAAGTTGGATGAAAATCAAATCCTTTTTTACGTTTGCACCACGTCTGTGGTTAAGACGGGTGCGTAGAATGAGTGAGATGATGATTATTTGGGTGCATTTGTTGGTGATCTTTGGCATATAGAACAAGCAGACTAAGAAATGCCTGCGTCAGTATAGAAACTTGTGCCTGAAATGACATAAATGAGCTTGCCCAAGAGAAAGTCGAAGATCCTTCCAGCATCACCATTGGATTTTTAACTAAATTTCTGTCTTTATATACGATTCTTGCATGACCGCATTTGTATTCTATTGGATAATTGGGTGCATTCGCTTATTTTATATGCTAAATGTATACTAACTTTTTGCTTCATAATTAGTACAATTTATTATTATAATAAGTATAATATATTTTTATTCAACAATATTCAATATTGTGATATTAAAAAATACCGTAAATGTATAATTATTTGTCTCAAATGAGTTAATTTTTTATTTATTTATTAATTTATTGATAAATATGGAAATTTTTTTCCGTTCGTTAAATCGCAATTGGAGATACGAAATGAAGAGATAATATAACGTACGATTACCCAAATCCCAAACTTGAAATAATCTGACGTCGCGAAAATACACCCTTAATATGAATTTAGTCTGGAAAATAAATGCAAAAGTTGTAAACTTTTGAAAAATAATGAAATAAACCATCGTGTTTAGGTCACTAGAACTCTCTCTCTCGCCCATTTGACCCCAATTGATCAAGTACCTTATAGTTAAGAAATTCGGAGTCATTTTGACTAAAAATAGTCTCTCAAATATGAAATTTCTCCGTTAAAACTTGAAATATAATTTACAAAATGAAATTCATTAAAAATAAAGATTAAATTTCTGTCACCGGAAAGTGAGGTGTTGCATCTTCGATACCCAATTGTGTTGATGGCTCGAATATAAATTAGCATCAACGTGATATTCGTTCGCGAAAATATGAATAGCATTGACCGAGTCTAACAAAGGATCGAGTTTTGGTATTTTAGAGAAAATTAAATTGTTTTGTAGTTTAAAAACCATTATTTTATAATACATTTAGATGCTTAGAGGCACATTATTTTTTAACAAGTCTCGAACTGACTCGCTAATGAGATAGTGTATTCAGCTACCGTTAAATGATATAAAATAGACAACAGGATTTGATTTAAAATACGATATAGATGACCTTCAATTATAGCTTAACGAAAGTTGTACTGATGGTAATAACAGATATTATTTTTCTATCGTAGCAATCAAACTAAAATTAGTTGGTTGGTTTTACCAATTAAAAGAAAGTCAAACTATTTTCTTACTCAATTAAAAATAATTCCAAAGTAGATCACTTACAAGTTACTTTGTCACTCCATATTTAATAAAGAGAAGTTCTCTTTACTATCAGGCACCCGATGGTAAATTAGAGAGAAAATGAAGAGAGAAAAGAAACTCGAGTTTGACCTCGGGTGGATTTCTCCTCCATTGGTTACTCGACGGTCCTTTGGGCATAAATGTGTACTATAATCCAGGCTTGGCGATCAAGTTCTGGAGAACCTGTACGACGCCTTACGTAATCACAGAAATAGAAAGTTACTTTTAGTCCCTTAAAGATATTCTTTTATTTGGATTTATAATAAAATGTGACCAATCTAGAATTGTAGGACAGTGGCCAAGCATTGGTGGGTCACGTGATGCCATTCGATCACGGCGATGAAGAAATGCAGCTTCTGTATAATTGGGAAAATTCCATTTCTATAAATCAATTAAAAAACTTAATACAAAATAAAACGAAAAAGATTAGGTTCTACTCCATGTTGTAATCGATTATTTTTATAAGCTTAAAACCAATTCTCACGTTGAATTGTTGCAAACTGGACGATATTAAATGTCAGTGACGGAAACATCCTTGGAGGAATGTGATGAATTGAAATTGCGATGTCTGGCAGCTAAATCTACGGTAATTACTAATGCAACCAACCATCTTTTTATTTTTATGTAAACTTAGGACTCTACTTAAAATCTACTTAGAACTGAGCTACTGAGACTGATAATAAATGGTTGGTTCCTTTACTATTAAATTCACGAATATTGAAATATAAATATTCGTTTACTTTATGGGCCACGCCATTGATATTATAATGCACTGTAGATGAATATAAATAAAACAATTACTATAGTCATCATTTTTCTCTTTCAATGATTCAAGTCTAAAATTGTATAATTTAACTTAAAGGAGGAGTTCGAGTGTTTCTGTCTGCTCCGGCTCCGGAGTCCTGAATTTTAGACTTTAAAAATAAGAAATGAGGTTAATCAAAATTTATTTCAACGGTCTCAATGATTTCAGAATTCGGATCAATTAAAAAATTTGACCTTCAGCTCTATTTGATTTGCTAATGTATGGTCAGGTAAGGTCACATATCAAACTAACCTAACCTGATGGAGAAATAGGACCCTGAAAATCCCAATAGTCTGAATTGTTCAATTGATTTAAGAAATAGTTTAATGTTTATATACACAAGGAAATCGATTATTTTCATTCTTGAATATTGTATTGTATTATAAAGTTCACGGATGAAGTCATGTCCAGAATGAATTACAAATGTCAAACGAAGGACTTGTATAGTTTCGTATAAATTTACAATATCGATGTGGTAATAAACGGGAAATTGGACTAAGGACGACGTGTATTGAAATATAATTTAAAATATACAGACCAAATATCACTTTGTACAGAAAGAATTGTAGATTTTCTCTAATTTGAACTGGTTGTATGACATTGTTTCGTTAATATAATTAGTCACAGAGGTACGAATTGCGTTTGTTCCCTTGGGAAAATATGTCACCGAACTAGTTTCTTTCAAAGGTAATATTTTAATTTTATAATTAGTTGATGGTCCATGTGGTGTTTGTTAACGTTTATTTTTAATTCAGTTTAAAAGATTTTAATGGGCAATAATGTCTGTCAATTTGCTTAATTTAAAAGTTTATGGATTTGTGTTCATTGTAAGTATATAAAGTCCGAAATAAATACAGTTTAATTATTTCTCGGACCAGAAATGACTGCTGAAATAGACCAGAAATGATGTCGTGATTGACCTTTCAATGACCTCTGGCCTATAAAATATGACCCTACGTATTTTAAATTCCATGTAGTCAAACTTTAAAGTCGCATTCCTCCTTCTTTACTTTTTATGATCAAATATTTATAAACCGGATTAATTTTCTACTACTGGATTGCCAAGTTAGAATCATGGAGTCAATCCAATTAATAATATCCTATAATATAACCTAATGATAGGTTTTCTCAATTGGATCCATTACTTCTATGACTATTGATTATAAACTAGGAGTCATCAGGTTCCCAAGGGACTCCTGGATTAATTCCAATTATCGCCGTAGGACCCATTTGAATTTCTGTAATTACTGAATTGTTCAGATTATCATTGTCTATTTAGAATTAAATCTAGCATTTACAAATGAAAAACACACTTGTAAAAGAAACAATTTTACATTATTTACAATTTCACGACACGAAACAATGGTTTATTATATTCTATATTCGTACAAAATATTATAATCATCCAAGTTTATCGAACCCAATATGAGTTATTGTAGGTACGTTCGATAATTTCCAGGTGGAAATTTTAGTGTTTGATAATCGTCATGTGGAAATTTGAATAACTAATTCCGCATAATAATAAAAGATTCCGAAAATATGCGACGATACAAGATACATGCAATATCGTCACGATTCTTCAATCATGGAATGGGACTCCTCTGATGGTCAATTGTCCACCATTTAAGTCAGACTAAAACTCATTACAAAATTTATGTTGAATATAATGTAAAAAATAGCAAGTTATATAACTGTCATTTTTTAAGGCTAGTGCAGTGTGGGCATTGAAGCCTATTTTGTTGTTAGTCTTTCTTTTCGTGTATTTTGGGATCTATTGCGATAGATTTCTAAAACAAAGGGGGAGCAGGAGGAGGGGGGGGGGGGGTGACAAACAGAATAATTTTTTATATGAAAACTACAGTCTATATAAATAAATAAAACTACTTATTTTTATTTAAGAATATTTAATTCATGCGTCCACCTTTAAGAAATTTAGAAATAAACATACACCCTATATGTGAATATTGACAAAACAATTAATAATTTAATTTAAGGTCAAACTTATTGAGTCTCTTGTTAAAATTACGAAAAATCGTTGTTCTAATTAAGATTTATACTTGAATATCCAATGGATCATGCAATCACATGACCACACATGACTATTTATGGTTTACTTTATCCATTAAAACTAACCAAATTGCAAGTTAAATCTTGTATATTAATTGGCAATCTAGGATACGAGAACGAGATATTATTAATTAATAGATTATATATAACATCATAATTATTACCAAATTTAATTAGTAAATAATTTTATATTTTAATATGGACCACAGCAATTAAATTATGATAAATCGTTTATAAAAAAGATCATTTAGTTTATAATGATCGCAATGCATAGATATAGTTCTGTTAATGAAGATATAATTGAGCTTACCTTTTATAAACTTCGTTATAAATTTCACTTAAATTATTGTGGCCATTACTATCTTCTTAGGGCCATTAGCGAATCCATTCGTATTTATTACGTTGACACAAACGATTAAAAATATCCATCAGTTTCTCTACAATTTTGCAATGAAACTCAACGAGATTTTCCACTTCACTGCGCGACCACAACCGGTTTCCATCAAGACCAAAACTGTTCTGTTGACAAGCTGTGTTTTTACCGACGTTTCGACCATCTGCCGTTGCCTAGGTTACTGGAAGGAGATATTAACCATAATAAAAGTGTTGTAGGTATGAATTAACTCAGTCAGCGATTATTAAATACTATTTTACAGAAGGATATTTTTTATTCGGGGTTACAAGTAACCAATTATAAGGAAAACTATATATAATCTCTTTAAGATTCACTTTTTAACAAAAGTTTTACTATATATTTTATAGAATATTATAAATACATTTATTATATTCATACAAAATTCGACTTGCGTAAAAGCCGAAGAGGAGGACAATTATCGAAATTAAGTTTGAGGTTGGTCGATCTGGAAAATAGAAGGAAGCGCGATTACCGGATGTAAATTTACAGCTGCACGCACCAGAAAACAAAATTTGTGACTGATTCCTTTCCTAATTGATAAAGGAAATACTTAACAGACGGACAACAGGAACTGATTTTCGGACATAATCCTAAATTTAGATTGGAATATGAAGCTCGCGATCTTCAACGAGTGCATATCGATCACTCGATCTATATTTCTATACATTTTATAAACGGATGCTATTTTATTTTAACACATTTAAATCTCAATTTCTGTTTTTGTAGTCATGAAACTTATTGTTGTTCGAATGGTGGAAATAAATACAGGGTGTTCGGAAGGTCACTCTGCACTTTTACAATTGTATTCCATATTGTTAATAAAAATATAAATACACAGTGCCTTTCCGAACACCCTGTATAATATCTTTTGTATTGTATATTTATTAAATTTGAGTTGATAAATTGAATAATTGATGTATAATTGTATAGGCTTCATTTTGTATTTCTTCATTTTGACGAAATGTTTTAATAATGTACTTACTTTTTTATTTGGTAATTTTTATATTGTTTTTTATTATCTTGTATAAAGTATTGGACCGTCACTGGTTAAAAAAAGAATACCTTACATCCAAATAAATAACTGTACACAACTTTAACTGAAAACAACACATCTAAATGGACCTAATTTTGTATTATTTATATTGCATTAAATATTGCAGTGACTCGACACTTCATCACAAAATTCTCGAGAAATCTATAAAATCTGTGAGGATGTTATGAAGAGAAATCTTCTGTTTCTTTTTTAAAAGAAATATTAAAGTTAGGCAATAGGCATCCGAGATTCGATAGATGAACAACTTATTTCCCTAGAGACCAATGATCTCGTTTTGATATTTATAAAATAAAAATAATATTTTCCATTGTTTATGCATACAGTATTTACTGACTGTAGTTTACTTAATTTTTAATTCTTTCAATTTAATTCTGAATCTGTGTTTGATCGATTTCTGATGACAAATACTTGACAAAATATTGGCTTTAAATACTATGATAGAAATTAATTGATGAATGCAACAAACAGAATTAGGTGCATTAATACTTATTTTCTTTCTATAATAATTATCAATATCATGTGTCTAATAATATCATTACATATTATCCAAATTAAATCCAGGGATATTCGTAATCGATTTCTGATGGGATGCGGATGATTCTTCGAAATCAATTCTTCGAAATAATTCTTCGAAAAATCAATTTCAAACAATCTTTAATACAAAAAATAATTTATTAAACATTGAAAAAATAGTTAAGTTAGGTTTGAAATATCCGAAATTGATTTTCGAAGAAATTGTTATTCCAAGATATTATTTTTAAAGAAACGTAGAAGATATATGACGACCATAGTTGTAAAAAATAGAAAAATGTATCTTGAAATACATAGTCCAGGGTTGCTGAACCGGAGCCAAGAGGGTTTTTGGGTGGAACCTCCAGTCTTCCACCTTTAAGTTAAATTAAATGATTTGAATTCGACTTTAATTCTCGAAAGGATACAATTTTGATTCATGAATGAACCATAGTATAATTGATGTTCCAGAACTGTGTTATAATTTATCTTTAGTTATAATAATTAATTTATTATTTTTAAATTTAATGAAACTAGCAGAATTGTTCCCATCCCTGAGTACTAGGAATTTTCATCGTTGGAGAATTCAACATGAAGTAAAATTTCATCACGATATAATTTTAGCATGAGCAAATTTCATCGTTTGATATATTTATTTACAAAACATTAATGAAGTAAAAATCTTCACTAACTTAACCTAATTAACTTAACGAAACCTAACATATACTTAAGTTGCAACTTAAGTGAATCTAACATAACCGCTGCTGATCGATTTTGTTCACTTGAGGAATTAAAAACATCATCTAAGAAATTATCGTAATTGCATGACTAAAGTATTTTAGAAAAAAGAAACCCAGTTTGTCCATTCTATATTTTGTTTGCATTAGAAAAAATGTGAAAATAATGCCATACGGTACTGCAAGGGTGGCCAACCTTTTTTGATGGATGCCATTTTTAAGTTGGTTTACTTAGGATGCGTCAAAACTTGTAAGTATAAAAATAAAATATAATATGCTCGTTATTATCGGCACTGTAATCTAATAGGTATTAAAAAATCTATTAAATTATTAGAAAAAGTAAAGAATTCAGAATATTGTTATCTATATTTGCATATGCATGTTTCATTTCAAAGTACATATCTAATACGCCGTGGTTGGCGACCGGCCGTTGCTCTACTGTATTTTCCAAATTGGTCATTGCATTATTTTTCTACATATTTAAAGCTGTATGCATCACTTAACTCTCTATGGATAGGTTAGGTTATATTGTTGTTTTTTATCTGGGTGTTGGAATTTGTTTTCCTTTTTAAAAAGATTATTTCATTTTAATGAATATTAATAAAACTATCTTTGCAGGAGGGATATAGCATGCAGTCTTTAATAAATTCGATCCTCCAGTAACAAAATATCTCTTCACAACTATGTCTTGTAAATTGTTATAAGGAATTATTACATTAATGCAATTTTAAGTTAAACTCTGTTTCTATTTGTGACTAAAATAAATAATTAGTTGATTACAGTATTACCACAATCAAATTATAATTTTCACAATGAAAACGTCCAGTTCTTTTGAAAATTTAAACAAAAAACACACCACAATTTTATAACATTTTAGTATAATAATTGCTGGTGATAATATGCTGTAGCTATAACTTTTTCGTTTTATTTATTTTAATACAAGCATGGATTTATCTTTGGGGGTCGTCTTGAGAATCTATTTTGCATTTTCTAGCTAGAGTATTCAACGCTTAAATAAATACAAAATATTCAAAATAAATACTGCTTGCAATATTTCTTGATCTTACATCATTCCATTTTTTTGGATAAACTAGACTTACTAGAGAGATACGGATTCAGGGTGATCTTCTTGTAATTTATGAAATCTTACTTGAAAAATAGAACCCAAAAATGGACCTTGGTACAACATCTGGTGAGCTTGAAGTGCAACATGTTGTGCCTTGGGGGTTCAGTTTTAGGTCCATTTCTTTTCAATGTGTATATCAATGATTTGAACTCATTCATATGAAAACTTTGCCGAGAATTGCTAATAATTTGATTTAGCGACATACCTTCTCGTTGGTCCTATTGATCATACGGTCGTACCTTTATCTGCATCTGGTCTCCGAGGTGCTATACTTGACCTCTTTAAACTTCTCTTTGCTGATGATACTACGATTTAAGACCAGGTAGTGATCCAAACTTGATAGTCAATCGAGTAAATGAAGATCTTTCTGTTCATTTTAACTGATTGAATTACAATAAGTTATCACTTAATACCAGTAAAATAAAATGCTTGCTCTAAACGACAATTCATTAATTTTAGCTATACTTTAACTCCAATTAAAGTGTATCATGTCATTCGTGGGTTTGACTGCAATAACGGTGCATTGGATATCTCGGCGTTTTTTCTTAAGTTATGCGCTGGAAAAATCAGTGTCATATTGAGTGCCATGTTCAATTGCTGTTCAGAAAGGGGAATTTATACTAAACAACTTAAGTTGGCCATAGTGGTGACAATTTTTAAGTCTGGTGATCGAGTTTTGTCTTGCAACTACAGACCAACTAGTGTGTTACCAAGTTTGAACAAAATATCTGAAAATCTAATTTATTTCAGAGTGGAAGTACTTTTTGGACCAATATCGTGTTGTTTCTGATAATCAGTATGGTTTTCGAAATCAACGTTTACAACACTCAATAAGCGACACTTCGCCTAAATTATTTCTTGCTTCTCATCTGGACAATCTGCTGCATGTCTGTTTTGGATTTCAGTATTTAAAGCCTTTGACACTGTTGAGACATATATTGGCTACTAAACTCCACCGTTATGGCATTCGTGAGTCAACTCTTGACTTGTTAAAGTCATATCTTAGTGCAGAAACAATTTACCAGACTATTGGAACGATTCCTCTTTATTACAATGCAATGTTGGTGTTCCGCAAGGAAGTTGTTTAGGACCATTGTTATTTAATATATATTAACATATATACAATCTTAATTAACTATATGTTTGAAAATCTCAAGTTGACTTTCTACGCAGATGACACAGTTATTGTGATTGAAAATTCTTGTCGGACAGTGTTGGCATTTCACTTAAATTTAATTCTGCGTAAGTTGCTTGACTGGTGTAATTTTAGTAAGCTTTATCTAATGTAGGTTAGTAAGTCTAAACTTCTAAAGTAATGACTTTTAACTTTAAAAGCAGGGTATTACCTATAGTGTAATGATCTAGAACAGGGCTTCTCAACCTTTTTGCTGTCATGTACCCCTTTAGTGTTTCAGCATTGTCAAATAATGAAAATACGCAAAATTTTCAATGGAATTGAAAGATATTCCAAATTATTCCCGCTAGAACAGTTCCAAAGTCATTGAGCGTCAATTTGTAAAAATAAATAAGAAAACAGTAATTAATAATAAGTTTTTTTACGACTAGCAAAAGTAACT